>CM053652.1:19273740-19427941 GCA_028654395.1 Scutellaria barbata | reverse complement strand
TATTGTTGATAGTTTTGGTAATTTTTAGATTTTTATAAATATTTTATTAACTTTAAAAAAAATAGAGTATAAATATTTATTTTATTTAATTGAATTTCTGAGTTTTTGGATAAAAATTTCTTCTATAGATATTTTATCTTGTAGTTTTATTTATATAATTTCCCCATAGGAAGTTTTTTTTTCTTACTTTATGTATTTATTTTTTTTAAACAAATTTTTTTATTATTTTATTGTTTGTAAACGTTGTTGTCATGTGGCGCTATATGATTAAAATTCCTGCCCAATTGAGAGATCATGTATTTATATATTTTTCTATACATGTTTAAAATTGTATCTATAAAATTAATTATTAACCGTAAATTAATTACATTAGTATTTACTCACAAATTAACGCGTTGTAGCATTTGATGATTCATAATTATTTAAAGTCAATTGCTACTGGGAATCTTAATATTATTTGAAACGGGCTCAAGAAGAAGGGATGAGTGTGGGCTTGATTGCTTTTAGTTCTGGGCTTAGGATTGAATTGAAGCCCAATATAAAAAAAATATAGACTAGGTTAAAATATGTATAAAAACCTAAATCCTTTGATGCCCAAGTCCAGATTCATCGTGAAGATAAAATTTTGATATATATTACATCGTCATTTTATTTAACAATGTGAAATAAAATAATATGAATTTTAAAAATAAAATGTACTCCATATTTATTTGAAAAGTATATATGAGGGTGTTAAGTTTGAAGCTCTAAATCAGCAACAAAACCTTCTGCAACTCAAGTTCTTAACACAAGAACTCCACCAAGAATTTGGCATGCAAGAGTAAAACTAAGAACAAGAAAACGAACGTAAGAACACACAGATATTTAGTGTTTCGGTATGCCATCATCGACCTACTGCACTGTGAGAATCGGATTGATGAGATTTTACTAGAAAACAATCAATAATTTCAGCTTACAAGAAAGACACGCTCGCTCTTCACTCAAGAACCCTAACTCATATCTATCTCGCTGAATACTAATTATTTCGCTCTCTGATTACAACCGAATGATCATCTATATATATAGAGAAGAACCCCTAAATAAATTTAAAGATATCATAACAAACTTGTAACGATATAAGCGAATTTACTAGTCGATTGCACAAGAAACCCTAATTGTCTAACCAACACTCACTGAAATGTGGCGAACCGTACCTAATGAACCATCATTGATGGACGTTGCACATGACACGATCAATTCGACTCAAGGTCCGGCGCTATTTCGCTGTGTGAACAAGGTTTTAGTATGTATTGGCATTCTGGCCCAAGAACACACTCATTCTTCAGCCGTAGAGAGACTTTTGAATTGCGAGGTACCATTACGAGCTCAATATATACGGTCCATGCACTGTATTTTCTTCGAGCGACCGGTTCGATCGTTTGTAGACCGGTTCTTGCTGATTCAGAACTTCAAACTTAACAACTGGTGCCGTCTGTGGGAAACCAACCATAGCAGGTATGGGGACAGTGAAGATGGACATGGAGAAGTTCATGAAAAAGACTGATTTTACTTTATGGAGAGTGAAGATGAGAGCACTGATCATTCAAAATGGGCTCTAGACTGCTCTAATGGAAGGTGAATGAGAGGCATCATCCTGCATAATAGAGAAGAAGAAAGAGATCGATATGAAGGCACACAGTACTATCATGCTATGTCTAAGTGACAAGGTATTAAGAGATGTGTTTAAGGAAGAAACAACTTTACAAGTCTGGAAGAAGTTAGAATTCATATATCTAACTAAGAGCCTGGCTAATAGGCTATACATGAAGAATAAGCTTTTTGTCTTTCGAATTAGTGATGAAAAGAAGATCGCAAATAAACTAGAAATTCTGGAAGACCACTGAAGATCTTGGGAGCATTAGTGAAAAGATTCCAAATGAAGATAAGATTTTAATGTTATTGAATGCCTTTCCAAAATCATATGAAAGCTTCAAGAATACTCTAGTTTATAGGAGATCTATGGCTTTGACTCTTGAAGATGTTATGATTGTCATCAACTGGGGTGAAACCTCATAGAGCTACATGGGGGCTTTAGCCCTCCAATTTTTTTTAAAAATTTAATTTTCCATGTATATTTTTTTGATTTTTATTTTTATTTTAAGTGTTAAAATACTCATTTTATGGTAATTTAGTCCCCCCAAAGCCAACGAGCCCCCTCAACATAAGTTGTTTAGCTCCGTCCCTGGTCATCAAGTCAAAGATCCTCAATATATCATCTTCTAAAACAAAGACCCAAAATTTTGATGAAGGATTGCATGTCAAAGGAAAATTCAACAAGAAAAATCAATCACACAATAACAATAAGAGGGCTGACAAAGCAGGCAACCAAAAAGATAGGTCAAAGGATGATATAGCAAATATGAAATGCTTCCACTGTCATAAATCAGGTCATTACAAGAAGTATTGTCCTGAAAAGAAAGCTGTCAAAAAAACAACAAGGGGCTGCAGTAGCTAAAGGTAGTTATGATAGTGCCAGCATGTTATGTGTTGCATCAGATAGGATGACAAGACTGTGGGTTCTGGACACATGATGCTCATTCCACATGTGTCCTATAAAATCTTGGTTTCAAGACTTGAAGCTAGAAGATAGAGGGTTTGTACTATTGAGGAATGATTAGTCTTGCAAAGTTAAAGGAGTCGGAATCATCATACTCAAATTGCATGATGGAAAGATCAAATATCTTTCAAATGTAAGGTACATCCTTGAACTCAAAAGAAATTTGATTTCTCTTGTATCTCTCACTGATGCAGGTTGTGAGTTTAACATTTAAGGTGGAGAAATTATCATCACAAAGAATGAGAAATCCATTATAAAAGGAAATAAGTGAAATGGATTATATATCTTGATTGGAGAAATTGTGTCAGTTGAGTTATCACATATTATGAGCAACCTTAAAACTGATATATGACATAAGAGACTTGGTCACATAAACAGAAAGGGATTAACAGAGCTATCAAAGCAAAAGAAGTTTGGAGACAACTCAATCTCAACATGCAAAGCATGCATTCAAATTAAAAAAAAAAAAACTTATATATATATATATATATAAATCAAATTATATATTAAAGCTGAAACCAACTCCTTAAAAAAATCATGTATTAGGAATTAGGCCACCTAATTGCACATTATAAAATCTAATTTCAACCATAATTAGATATTTGGATAGTAGTAATCCTTCTGATTTAATATGTAATAATGAACCATTTATATAAAAAAAAAATATCAATAATTACACATTTATAAAATCTAATTTCAACCATAATTAGATATCTGGATAGTAGTAACCTT
Source organism: Scutellaria barbata (assembly GCA_028654395.1). Taxonomy (NCBI): domain Eukaryota; kingdom Viridiplantae; phylum Streptophyta; class Magnoliopsida; order Lamiales; family Lamiaceae; genus Scutellaria; species Scutellaria barbata. Next base: position 19,424,613 of record CM053652.1, on the reverse strand, counting down.
TCTATTTAATATGGACTAAAGAACCACTTATATAAAAAAAAATTAAAAAAAAATCAACAATTACACATTATAAAATCTACTTTCAGTCATAATTAGATATTTGTATAGTAGTAATCTTTCTGTTTAATACATACTAAAGAACCAGTTATATCAGAAAAAAAAAAAAACCAACAATTACACATAAAATCTAATTTAAACTATAATTAGATATTTGTATAGTGGTAATATTTCCGTTTACTACGTACTAAAGAACCATTTATATCAAGAAAAAAAATGAATATTTAAATATGTGTAACCTTCATTTTTAATTACCTCTACTTCGTAATTTTTTTTATTAAGTTATTAGATTTTATTCCCTTTTTAGTCAGGTAAAAGGATTTAAGTTATTAAATTAGTTCTTTTTTAATGAGGAGAAATGATTTTGTCTAATTATATGCTTCTAACATTTAGAATGTGATATGATGATACGAGTTATATTAATAATGCTACGGGAAGGATCATGGTGGTACAAGCTACATTAATAGTGCTACGAGGATATAATATGATGGTACGGACTACATTCGTTATGGTATGAGGGTGTATTATGGTGGTACGAGTTGATACGAGATGAAATATAATAGTAGGGACTTGTATGAGGTGAAATATAGTTGGACTGGTATGAGATTAATTTCATTAAAGATATAAGAGTATGTCTCATATACACTTAGTGTACATACAATCCGGCATGCTTTTTATTTATTTATTTATTTTTATTTTTTTTTGCTTCTAGGCCAAAACCTTTATATACAAATTATGTGAGCTTTATGTATAAATTCTGTGACTTTATATTCAATAACTTAGAAAAAAAATGAAGAATCTTAACAAAATTTGTACATAGATACCTTTATATGATATTCATGTAACCCTTATATATATATTCATGTGACATTTATGTACAAATATTCATACATTTATTTGCTGAATTTTTTTTTTTTTGAGTTATAATGCATAAAGGTCACAACATTTGTAGAATTTGTACATAAATGTCAAGACATAAAATTCAACCAAAAAAAAAAAAAGAAATTCGCGAATTCGAGTTTGGTCGACCCGAATTGCACGGATCATGGATCCGTGTACCAGGTGTATAGGAGAATTTGTCAAGATATAATGGTTCAAAAAAATATTCTCTTGAATAAAAAAAGAATAGTTTCAAACTTTTGGTTAAAAAATAACATTTCTCTTTATATTGTGGGCTACTTATAATTTCATCCCTTTAAGTATCCACATGGTTTTATTTTGTGAGAACCCCCATTTTCATCTTTACTTATAAATATTATTTTTTATCAAATTATTACATTTTGTTCTTTTTAGTCAATAGAAATGTTTTTTTCCCAACTATACTCTTCTAACATTTTGAGTATAATATGATGGTACGAACTACAAAAATGATGATATGTGAATTTTGGGTGTAATATGATGGTACAGCTACATGAATGATGGTACGAGCTATATTATAATGATACGAAAATGTAATATAATGTACGAACTACATTAGTTATGATATAGGAGTGTACTATAATGATACACACTAAATTTATAATGGTAAGATGATGTAATATGATGGTAGGAGTTGGTATATGATGAAATATGACGTTACGAACAATAATGAGCTAATTTCATTAAGAATACAATGATAAAAAAAAATCTTAACTAAAAAAAAATGATTTCATACTTTAAAATTAAAAAAGAATGTTTTTTCTATAATGAGCTATTAATAATTTCATCTCAATTTTCAAGTAACATATTTCATAAACTATTAGATGTGTTTATTTTATCTTAAAAGTTGAGTTCTTTGCTAATTGAGATGATATATAGAGACCAACAATTAGACACATAATAAAATAAATTCTCTCAAATGATCCAAAATTCTTGAAAAAAGTTTTTAATTTAAAAAAAATACATTCAAGTTTTAGTTTTAAAATGATTAGAGTTTCTATACAATGATAGTATAAGAATACTCATTTATTTATCACGATTGTGCATCAATATGTTCACTACTAATTCACTATATAATATTATATGAATATTAATTTCGTTATCTATAAACAATAAATGTAATTTCGATACATTAATGTGCAACTTGTGTCCGCGACAAATAAAATGAGTATTTCAAACAAAAATAATAGGATAAATATCTTATATTGTGAAATATAATTTTTCAAATTAAACTATGAAAACAAAATATTTAAACGAAAAAAGAAAGAATTATTCAAAAGGGGGAAATAAAAGTGTCAACACTAGACTGAAAAATGGATACCTTGAATTCCAATGGAAAATCCTGATATGAATCTCTCCGCCCCATCGTCGATCTCTGCGCCGCCGCAGACGGCGTCGACTGGCACATCTTGGTTTTCCGGCATTGTCCGTGGCCGTTCCGCCTCAGCCAAGATGCCTAACAACATCTCAGCCGCCGCCGCCGGCGACGCCGTCGGACCTGGCACAGGACCTATAAACAAGAAGCGGCAATTCCGTGGGGTGATGTTTAAGTACGGTCCGAAATCAATTCAGGTAAATAGAAGAATCCTGAAAGTTTAGCTCTGATACTAGAGTTTTGAATTTGGGAAATGGTTTGGATATACGGTTTGATTATTTGTTAATTTTTTTGGGGGGAAATAGATGACTGACGTCCATGAATCAATGAACAATTTTTGTGACGACGTATGGTTGCTTACTGATGATTTGTGATCTTTGCATTATTACTGAGAATCGTGTGGTCTCATTGAGGAAATGAGCCTGAAATTGAGTAGTAAATTGCGAAATGGTTACGTGAAGAGCTTCACTTTTATTGAATTTATAGTTGGAAATGTTAGATTGATGTGTAGAACATATACATGTTGGTGTGTACTTTGTATGTATTCGCTCGATTTTGAGTAATTAGCCAGCTTTTATACCAATATACTAGACTTCTCTCTTTTCAACTTCTTAGTTCTAGGAGGTTTTTTGATTTTTCTTATATTTTCATAATCAGAGTTGAAGGTAACAGATTTGAGCTGTAAGTGGAGAAAGAAATGATAGGTTTTGGTGCTTGTGATGGTGTATCTAGTCTAAATTCTATATCACACATTCACAATTTATCAACAAGTGATCGAGTTTCTGGTATTATTTCATGAATTGGAAACCCACTTGAAATTATAAATGGCAAGAAATTTGATTCATGTATTCACTTCCACTCTTTCATGATTATTGTAATGCAAGAGAAGTAACAAATGTATCTAGATAAAAATATTCAGAAGGAGATTCAAATTCGAGCAGTATATACATATATATGTATCTTAAGATCTTTCCTTCTGTACTTTTTTATAATATAGTTGCTATTAGTTATTAGCCATATCACTTTTAAGCAAATGGTCTTCTTCCTTGGTGCTCATTCTTCGTCATTATAGTTGACCTTTATAATGTCTTTTTCTTCATTTGTTCTTCTGGTACAGGTTGCATTTAAAACAGGTGATTACAAACAGCAAGTTATTTTTATTGGTGGACTGACAGACGGATTTTTGGCCACCGAGTATGTTCTTCGTTGCTAGTTCTAATACTTGTATTTTTTTGCAATTTTGTCATTATAGAGTAGTTATTTTTTCCTTGTACCTCTGTTTAATTGTTATGTTAATATAATCTATGTATGGCACTTCAAGGAAGCTCCCATTCTTACCTCATTAAATTAACATTTGTTAACAAATAACCTAGTAGTCATTCAACCTAGACAACAATACACATGCTTGTCAGGGAACTATGGTATTGATTTTGATCTACTGATTGTTTCTGGTTCCTCAAATGATGAGCACCCAGTTGAGGATTGATTGTTTAAGAGTTGAAACTTGCAAATTGCATCCAATAATACAGCACCTTTAGTAATTGTCTTAACTAAGAGACTTAAATCCAACCACATTCCATTATAAAACTTCAATGTACCAGTTGATTGGATTTAGAAAAAAGCAGTAACTCATAAAAAAAGGCTTATCAAACATGTTTGATTCTTGTATTGTGTAGCTTCTGTAGTAAGACCATGGCAATGGAAAAATATTTAGAAGTCTTAATATGTTCTCCTGTCCTTGTAATCAGATTTTGATGAATTGAACTTCTAATTCATTCTTACAAAAGTTATTAAACAATGTATGCACTGATTTTCTTAAGTGAGTCAGAAGTGCACTCTTATCCTTGCTCATTTTTATAATTGTGTGTACATGAATAAATAACCATTTTTTGAATTGACCCTGTAAGGTCATCAGATGCAAATTACTTCTGTTTATTTCACCTAACATGGTTCTGAATTTTCCAGATATTTGGAGCCTCTGGCAATTGCTCTGGAGAAAGAGCGTTGGTCCCTGGTTCAATTTCTCTTTTCATCATCTTACAGTGGATACGGCATCTCTAGCTTGAAACAAGTAAATAGCTCTTTCTACAAAATTAATGTTTTACAATACTGACTGCTGATAGAGTAATTACTAATGCCCCTTTGCAGACTTGTTGGTGGTTCAGTTACTTTCTTATGTGCTTACTTTCAGGGAGGAGATTCCTATGTGCTCGATAGTTATGAAAGTAATTGTATAAAAAAAATTGTTAACATGTTGATGGACGTTATATAGTTGACTTGGTCAGTATCTCATTGGAGTTCCCACGTGCAATGAGAAATTCAACCTGCTAAAGCTTTCCTTTTACTTTTCCACATACATCGTGTTAAATCGAGAATCTTCTACTGCTTTTAAATCATTTTATCTTTCTGAGCAGTCTCAAATTCATATGAAGTATTATAACTTCACTGATTAAGACAGAATTGTTAAATGGGAAGTGACATGTTTTATCTTTTCAAGCTTCTGAATTATATTGGCATTTGGAACTTTTTATCAACCTCAAGTTCCGCTTGATATATTACAGACCAGACCTTGTTTAGTACTGTGGAGTTTGTGTGATGATTTCTTGCTTTAGATTGTTTACTAAAACTTCTATGGCTAATTGTTGGCTGAAGGATGCAGTGGAGCTTGATCAATTGATTAGTTACCTCATAAACAAGGAAGATTCAGAAGGTGTGGTACTACTTGGTCACAGTACTGGCTGTCAGGTAAGTAGATTATTTTTTGAAGAACTGTCATCTGAGTTTTGATGCACTTCTATCAATCTATTAAAAACCCGTGGTCTTTAACATTCACGGCCTTCACTAGTTGATTATCTTTTGAAGAACTATCATCTGAGTTTTGATGCACTTCTACTGAACTATTATCTGAGTTTTGATGCACTTCTGCTGAACTATTAAAAACTCATGGTCTTTGACATTTATGGCCTTAAAATGACTAATGCTCATTTTTATTCTTCGTAGGATATTGTATATTACTTGCGTACTAACGCAGCATGTTCAAGAGCAGTCCGTGCAGCCATTTTACAGGTAATTGTTCAGTGTATAGATGTGGAAAATTGTGATTGGCTTTTACATTTAGTATTACGGAGTTTTAGATCACATGTGTTGCACGTGGGAGATCAATTCAAATTAAGGATAAATAATACAAATATCTTATATATAATACTTTTATATTAGAGTTCTAATTATAATGAGATTTTATAAGATTTGAATTAGCTAAGATTCTAATGTAAAATTATTTAAGTATGAAAATCCTAAATTACTATTATAACCTTAAATAATAATCTTTAATTGGGATATATTAGGCAATCCATATTTTGTAAGAAACATCTACACTTTTATATAGGAAATAGATATTTAGCTGTAAATTTTGATGCTTATACTTATCAGTATCACTGTAACAATTGTCTAAACATGTTATCTATGTGATTGGTTTTTCAGGCTCCAGTTAGTGACCGTGAATATAGAGCTACTCTCCCAGAAACTGCTTCCATGATTGATTTGGCTTCATCAATGATAAATGAAGGCCGGGGATCAGAGTTGATGCCCAGGGAAGCCAATTCAGATTCTCCTATTACTGCTTATAGGTGAGTAATTATATGCGATTGTCTTGTCAATATATTTTTTTTTTACTTATTTACATCTCTATGGTGCATTTATGCAAGATATGTGATCTTATTGTTTCTGAACTATATGCAGATATCATTCGCTCTGTGCATACAATGGTGACGATGACATGTTCAGTTCTGACTTCAGTGAAGATCAGTTGAAACAGAAAGTTGGACACATGTCTAACACACCTACCCTGGTAGGTGTTCCTTTGATTTTGATTCCTCAGTTTGGTTGCACTGAAAAGTGCTAGGATCCTAATGAACTTTCTAATTTGTTGAAAGTAATAATATGTTACATTACTCAATTAGATAAATATGGGTAAAATTCTGGCACCCTCAGTGTATACTTGACTACAGCTCTGCCCCCATGAGCTTCATCATCTCTTAATCTTTTAGTTTCAGAACTCCAAATTATTTTCATTGAAGCTTGAGCTCAACTTTTTTCTGAATTCCAAAAACCAAGCACTTTGCCCAGTATTTTGTTACTTCAAACAAATCGATTATTGCAATCTGTGAGTAGGGGGCACCATGGAAATCCCCCCAAAAGAGGACAAAGTGGATTTTACCAAACACATAGTTAATGTTGGAATAAGGATGTTATTACAATAGGTATTTAAAGCTTTTATGTTTAAATATAACGTGTTGTAGGTCATGTTCTCAATGGCTGATGAATACGTACCGGAATATGTGGACAAGAAAGCGATGGTTGATAGGCAAGAACTTGAACCTGTTCAACTATTTATTATCTTTCTGTTGCACCTATGAGATTCGTCCTTAAACACAATGACCTCGTACATTAACTTGTTTATGTTTGTCAAACTAGACTAATGCTGTTGCTGTATGTATCTCTCCAGATTGTGTGGAGCAATGGGTGGTGCAGAAAAGTCGAAATTGAATATGGAAACCACTCGCTATCTAACCGACCCCAGGAAGCTGTCCAATCCATAATAGATTTCGTTAAGAGAGACGGACCCAAAGGATGGACGATCCATGGAGTTTAATATGGCGCCTTTCAACTAGTACTCATTTTCAACTTCCATGATCGATTTCTACAATATAGGGGATCCTTCATCATCCGGTATTCTACTAAAACCTTCTTTTAATGCCTGTACATTAAAGGTTGCTAAAATTAGAGTATTATATTCTCTATTAGCAGAAATGATTTTTTTCTGCATAAAATTCAAAAAAAGTTTCCTACTTTCTAGAGCTGATTGTACCTATCTTGAAGATGATGAGTTTATTTGCTGTGATATATAGAGTTGTTTGTTGAGTTTCATGAATCTATAAAAAAAATGTTATTCTTTGTTGCCATTTCAGTGTCCCACATGGAGTACAGAACATGAAACCACACTTGATTATTCCTCTGTTAGAATATTACACATTTGATTTTTCCCATGTTCAAATTTCAATCAACATTGTCACTTTGCCAGAATGATGAATATTTTGATGTATTAACATATTATGACTACAATGTGTAGAATAGAGATGATTGCAAGAGCACCCACATGCTTCATTTAATTTGGATTCTCTATTTTATTTCTCTATTTGATTTTGTGTTTCATTCAATAAATATGTTCATCATTGTGTATAGAGATGATGTCAGAGTATATCATTTTGTATATTTATAATACATTATTCTATAACAAATTCAACGATGTTATACCATGTTAATAATTGGTTCTAACATTCAATATCTGTCGTTATATGTGATTTTCTCAAATTATCAAATAAACTTCAAAATGTAAAAAAATTACAATTGACCTTATAAAAATACATAACAAAATATATAATTCATCTAATATATAATGGATACTGATATTGTATTTAAGATAATTTATCATTGTAATTTCTTTATTAAAAAAGGAAATGGATTTCATTGTAGGATTATATTCAGTAAATAAACGAAAAATCATGTTGGATATGAGCGACGAGTTGTGGTTCAAAACTTGTAGATAATAGTTTAATTTTTATTCTTATTTGTATTTATATTTATATTTATATTTATTAAATTTGGTATTAGTGCTAGTTTTATTTTGGCCACACATTTGAACATGTATTTATCTCTCATCCATCCAGCAATGTACACAGCCAAAATAATTGAAAGACACTTTGTCACGTGCAATGTCTCTTCCTCGCGTGATTCTCTGTCCCACATCTTAATGTCACCATTATTGTCTCAATAAATTCCATTTCAAATAGCAGAAACAAATTAGTAATTGACAATTAAAGAATTCACCAATTTTTGTGAAGTACTAACTGTAACAAATAAATCGAGTTGAAATAAACATTAATATTTAAATTTTGCTCGAATTCGATTTGGCTTTCATGAATCTGAATTCAATCAAACGTCAGTGGAAAAGTGGGATGGAAAAGACATTACTAATAAAAAAATTAAAGTAAAAAAACGAAGTTTAATTCATGTGGATTAGTATAACTAATCAATACTATTTTGAAAGATTAAACACTAATCATAAACTTTCTTAATAAAGGGGGCCACTAAACAACAAGTACATGTGTTTCGACTTCTCTTGTTTCTATTAAATCCTAATTATTTCAATCATCTAATATTAGTTCTAAATAACAAAACAATTTGACAATAGATCACAAATACTCGCATGATGTCAATTTTTTCTCCAAATTTATCTATCTCATATTAAGTTTAAAATTTTCTATCACGTAAAAATAAATAGAAGAAAGACATTATTTCATATACTGTTGACCTAATTTGTCAAACAATATTTCAAATGATCGGTAAATAACGTAATTTACATTTGTTGTTTATTTATATTTTATATATTTGTTATTCAATATATATATATATATATTGTAGTTTTTTGTTTACTTAATTTATTATTTTGGTAGATTTCTGTATTTTTTGTAAAAATGATCAAATAATTTATCATAGATAAAGTTTATTTAATTTAATTATCGTAGATAGTTTTTCATAAATGTCTTACAAAAGTAATGAGTAATTTTTTTATGTTTTGCTCCCGTCGTACCTTTTGTGATGAGTATATTTTAGTTCTTTTCTATTAGGTATCCGTTTCTCTTCCCTTTTTACATCATGGTTAAAGTTTGTATACTTCTATAAGATTAATTTTTTTTTCTCATTGGTAAATTAATCTGTATATTATGGAGAAAGTAATTAATGTCTATGATGATAATGTTGTTGTTACTTAATTTGAGTAAATTTGATAATGTTATCTCACAATGTTGAAGATGTCAAATCATATATTCAATATCGATCAATGAATTTATTTGGTACAATTACAAATACACATTACATTTTAGAAGAGAAATTTTTTTTTTCATCCATAGTCCATCCATAAGTGTCATATTTTAGTCTGTCTACCCTCACCTTTCATTTATCTGTGCAAGATACAACTGAGCAACAATACGACTCAAACATGTAAATCTTATAATTTTAAAATTATCATCTAAATCCCTATAAATTGTCCATATATTGATCTTTTAATATAATTAAATTTAACTTTAAATCCAAAAAGAGTAGAAGAACATCATAATATTTATATAAATATAAAAATGTTGAAAACCAAAGATGTGTTGGTTAATTTCATCTTCCAATTCATAATATTCATACCGAAGTGTGATCACATAATACTAAGTTATGTAATTGTAAAAATATATATTTGATATGTTTAGCTATAGATACTCTTAATATTCAATGAAAACATATACGCATGGCTTTGAAAATATTTATTGTATAATAAATAATTTTCCAATGCCTTCAAATGCTAAATTAATTATGTGTTTTCAATTTAATTGGTTTTACTATTTTTAATTTACTCCTATTATTTTGTCTTCATATAATTTTCTTCTTACTTTGAAAGATTAAATTTGAATGAAAATTAAAATAATGTGATTACAAATCTAAAAATATCGTGTATTGTGAAATCCAAATTTGGAAAATTGGGAGTAAAATTAAACTTAATGTATCCAAATAAATCTAAAATTTAGGTTTAGATTTATTAATAAGTTACAAGTTATAATTAGGTATGTGATACCATAATCTGTGAGTTGATATGTAGAGTTTAAACCACATTTAAATTTTATTAATTTATTTTAAGATATACGTAAAAAAATATTTCAGAAATACTTATTTTTATTAGATAACTTCTTAAAAGTTTTGTTTTTTATTTTACTGTAGTTAAATAAATATCATATTTTACTTTGGGTGATGATTATTTTTTAAAATTTCATAATTGTAATATATATCTATGGATTTCTTTTTTCATTCATTATTGATGTATGTGTCTATGGATTTTAATTTCCAATAATTCCATTCATTTTTTATGCTTAACTTTTGCTTAACATAAGTTTATCTCTTTAAATTTTTAATTGTTTATAAAAAATGAAAAATATGAAGTGAATTAATTGAAATGAAGAAATATAACAAAATTTGAATTAAATGGATTTAACTTGAACAAAACATGTATCTTTTGATGATTATTACTTTATATGATAATTGACACACTTTTATATATATAGATTATTATTTAAAAAAGATTATTATTTGAAGAATTTAGCAAAGTTGAGGTGATATCTTTGGAGAGTGCCACTTGTCAACATTTAAGAGAGCCACATGTCAACATTTAAAAGAGCGAAACCCAACTTTTATATATATAAATTAAAAATGTTCAACTTCATTTAATCCTATATTCAACTTCTAATTTTGTACGAAAAATGAGTGTTCTAACTGATTTAAATAGGTGTGTATCATGAAAGCGAGGCTATTAATATGTACATTATAAGATTGAGATATTGAGAGCCCCACTTTTAAATATTAGTTATCGTTATATAAATAGTTTATGTGAAAATGTAAGTTTAATTATATTAGTCTATATATATATATATTATTATTATTATTAAATTTATTTATTTTTGTTTCAAGATCAATAATTAAATTGAATGTGCGGTAGGTTAAGCGCATCCATTGATTAGTCAAAAAGTGGGCAACAGCTTTTGACTTCTAGCCAAAAAATTATTAGTCTTATATTATATATTTAATTGCTTTGAATTTAAATTTCTCAATCATTGTCTTAAAAGTTGCCACTAATTAATTTGCTTAAAAGGTTTTCATCCCCCCCCCCCCCCCCCAACAATCAACTTAAACTCGTATGAAATCATTCTAATAGATAATTACCAATTCTACATTATTTGGAGTTTTAGGATTTAATTCTATGAAGGAAAAAAACAAAAAGTCAATCACAGTTCATAAAACTCTTATAGTCCACAAAATAATATTGAACTTATGACTCACTTTTTGAATAATATTACCATTACTTTCCTGAAATAACTATATTGAAGATATAAAGTCAAATTACACAAATTCTTATCACATCAAACAAGTAATTTTTTTTTTTGCTTAACAATTAACTTTATTGGAGAATATTTTATTATATTTTCGTTTATAGTATTAAGTTGAGATGCTTAATTAAATTGATTGATTTAACATTTAAAAGAAAATTCAAAGCTACAAATCTTCACCAAGTACACGTGGCAGGGATCCTGCGAGTTGCAACAGCCATGCAAACGCCAATAACAAAAAGACAAAAGTACCCTTCGTCTCGGCAAGAATTCTTAGGCCAGTTGTCTGTCGGTGGACGGTGGAAACTGTGAGGACCTCATCGTAATTTCATCTTTTCAACATCATTATGAGTGGGAAATATAATAACTTTTTTCTTCCACTTTCTTTTCTTCTTCATCATATTTTTTTGGTTCATTGTTTCTTTACAAATTTTCAGTGTACAATACAATTCCCTCTCACACTATAATAGTACTATGAACACAACTGCACAGCTTCTAGAGAGAGAAAGGGAGGTGAGAGGTGAGAGGTGAGAGGTGAGAGGTGAGAGGTGAGAGGATTTTCTGCTACCTTTGGAAATTCTTTTTTGACAACTTGCAAGAGATTGAACCGAGAGACTAAAGAGTAAGTTTTGTGCAATCCCTTGTTTTATTTTTCCAAGAAAACATAGCATTATACTAATAGTTTGCTGGGAATGTTGTTTGCCAGCTTCAAGTTCATTGTTCTCGAGTTAAATATAATTTTTTATGTGGGGTGGTTTTTATTTAGTAAGAAATTGATTTTTTCTTGTTGAAATGTGTTTCAGATGCGGGAAAAATCTGCAAATTATGCATGGGTATTACGGCCAAACCCTCATAGTTCACTCATGTTCAAGATTCTGATGATGTGTGTTTTTCTTGGAATCTTGATTGTGTGGGGGATTGGATGGTTTGAATATGAACAATTTCCACAAAGATTTTCTTGTGTTGAAGCTCAATAGTTCTGAAATTGTTGGGTTTAAAGATTTGAACTTTAGGAATCTCTCTGTTGAGCCCAGAATCGAAACACCACCAGATTGATTTGAATCTCACCAACCAAAGTTTTGGCACAAACCCATCAAAATCTTGATTCTAAGGTTGCTCCTCATAATGCCTCTGTTATTAGCCCTAAAGTTTCAGCAAATTTGACAAAGATTCAGAATGAAAACACCCCTTCAGCTCCTAGGATTCTGCAGTGGGTTTCCGTTCGATTTTGAGGCGAATTATTCATCAAATCTTCTTGGAAAGTGGTTAAACCCAGGAGTTGAGCATTGTAAGCATTCGAAAACAGTGGATATTAGAGTTCATAGGTTGGATAATAGTGAAAACATAGAACTGTCTTTGTCTACTAGTGAAATCCATGAGTTTGTTATCCAAGCAGTGGATGAATCAGGGGAGCCTCATTGTTTAGGAGGTGACTATTTTGAAATCGATCTTTCTGGTGAGAAATGGAAGTCGAGGCCTCCGATTAAGGACATTGGAAACGGGAACTACACGTTTTCTGTTCAAGTCCATCCCGATTTTGCTGGGGATTACAATTTGACTATTATCTTGTTGTTTCGCCATTTTGAAGGTTTGAAGTTTTCCCCTGCTAGATTCGTGCTTGATAAGGTTCTTCGTGTGATTCCAATCAAGTTTGTTAAGACTTTGTTTGGGTTACCGGAAATAAGTCAGTGCAAGACGACTGATTACACTAAGGATGTCTGGTCTGGTCGATGGACTCGACATGCTAGAAACGATAGTTGCTCAATTAGCAAAGATGGTAGATATAGATGCCAAAGCCCTAGCTTCCCTTGCCAGCATCCATGGTGTGATGGGGCCATTAGGCATGCTTGAGAGCAACGGATGGGTATACTCGGCTCATTGTTCGTTTCAAGTTTTTCTCGACTAAACAGGCATGGAATTGTTTGAACAATCGTTGGATCTTTTGGTGGGGTGATTCGAACCACTGTGATACCATTCGCAACATCCTCCACTTCATCTTGGATGTGCGCGATTTTCCAACTATTCCAAGAATCTTCGATCAAAACATCACGAATCCAAGAAACCCGTCCCAGATGGTCCGATTCACCAGCATTTTCAACGGCCATTCAAACCATACGGGAAACTATCATGGCTTGCACTCATTGACCAACGAGACCTATAGAGACGTGCTAAAGAGCTACTTTTCGCTAGACGTGGTTCCTGATACTATGATCATGAACTCGGGTTTACACGACGGCATATACTGGTCTAGTATCAGAAAATTCATCAAGGGTGCTGATTATGCAGCCACATTTTGGGCTGATGTAATGGGTGGCATTCGGCGACGAGGGCTGTCGCCGCCCAAGATTGTGTATCGGACCACGGTGGCGACAGGCGGCTATGCTAGAGCTATGGCATTTAACCCTCAGAAAATGGAGGCCTTCAATGGGGTGGTATTGGATAAGCTGAGACAGCATGGGGTTCTCAATCAAGTCATCGATGATTTCGACATGACCTATCCGTGGCACTACGATAACCGGTGCAACGACGGGGTCCACTATGGCCGGGCCCGTTGAAAGCCAGGTGGAGGGACGGGCAGGTCGGGCACCAATACTTTGTTGACCTAATGCTCGGTCATATATTGATCAACACGTTGTGTGTTAGATCTGTGTGAAGGTATCGAGTCGAACCGAAGCGACGTGTGAATGTGGAGTCATGGTTCAATGGCTTTTGGAATTTTTTTGGATGGATGCAAGGTGAGAAGATAACAATTATTTTGTTACATTTTAGGGTATATGATTTTTTAGCATATAGATAAATCTGATTTTTTTGTGAATTTTTTGTATTCATAAATGTGTACATCACATATTATAGAACTAGAGCCAAGAGGTAATTACCTCTGTAAAGAAGTTCAATAGATTTATACATCACACACACTGTGTTATATTTTATTCTATTGTTTTATTTTATTCTACTTATATATATGGTAATATAATAATATTACGTTGTAAATCTGTAATGAGATGTTTACTTGGGCAAATCTTTTTTAATCAAGAAAGATTTTTTTTTTTTCCTTTTTTAATGAAATAAGAAAATATGTTTTTTTTTGGCCACTCTCCATCTGACAGTAAAAAATATACCATGAAGTGGCTAAAATAGATGCTTGATCCTAATAATTTTTTAAGTTAAATTGAAGTTTATTTTTGTTGAAAATATAGAAAGTGGATATGTTTTTTTTGTTTTTAATTATATGTAAATTTTTCAAAAATCCTCGAAACTTGTGTATACTTATAATGACATATGATATATGATAAAAGTAAAACATATGGAAATACAATAATAAAGAAAAAGAATAGTATTGTTTATGCTTAGAATCATAATTGGAATGACTTACAAAGTTACAATAATTGACCTAGTACATTTTTTATACTCTTATTAAGATCGCGTAATGTATCGTAATTTGTAAGATGAAATCCAATTTAAATAAATCTGCACATAGGTAACCAATTTTAATTTAATAAGAAAATGAAATAAAATCGGATAGGATTCCATCTCACAAAATATTGTGACTCATGGAAATGTTTCCCAAAATTTATATTGGTTTACACTGACTTAAGTCACCTTTAAGGAATTCTATGTAAGCCTAATCCAAAATAAATTTGTAATATCATTACCATAAGATTTACACACCACTATAAATAGCAAAATTTACATTATATTGTGTAGTTGTTAAACTTATTTTCAGCAATATCTCTGAGGAAACCAAATTTCACTTCATCCATTAATTAATATATTTAGAAATAATTTTGTAGCCTCCTGTTTCTTTTTTTAATAATTTTCACTAAAGCGCCACTTATATACAAAATTCATTATTTTAGAAATAATAAAGATACCTAAAATCAAGAATAATTATGAAAATACACACTTTTAAAATTTATGAAATAAAACACTTTGAATAAAATTATTTTACAACCTTTGAATATCGACTATCAACATCGACCGCTTGCACATCATGCCCTAAACTTTTTGTGCTGAAAACATTTTAACATAAATGGATGAGTGTTTGAAATTCACTCAATGAGGATCACGAAATAGTACTAGATAAATTCAAATAAATAAAATGTGCGAACAAACACGTGAAACCATCCTTTCGCAATCACAATTGCAATCGCCTAGGTGCAGGATTTAACCTATTTATTATAGTCATGGATACACATAAACATAACAATAAAACAAAACACTAATTGCGGTTCTTAGCCAATGTAGTTTGCAATTCTTAGCTGCTGTATATTACGGTTCTTAGTCGTCATAGTTTATGGTTCTTAACCGTCGTAGCTACAATCTTAGCTGTCGTAGATTACGTTTCTTAGCCACCGTAGTTGTGATTTTGAGCCATCATAGTGCGGAAATTAACTCGTCTTAACATAGTTGCGATTCTAAGCCGTCGTAGCATAGATACATTATCATAGAAACACATATTTACTTTGCAATCGATATCACATTCAGTCACAATATTTTTCACATTTGCACTAATAAGCTCCTAGTACTTCGTTTGTAATTTAGCAACGATCACATAGGCATGTTATAAGAGCAATCTCATTTCAAGTCAATAACTCATATTTAGCGAGCATGTATTAAAAAAAATTCAAAATTGAAGAACACATAGATCATAAACACATGGTAAAAGGAATTACCCCATCTCAGGAAAAGCTGAAGCGACTATTTATAAGTTGTCGTGCAAGCCGAGAACTTCATCTTTCCCAATTATTCATCTAAATCCCTTAATATTGTTAAAATTTTCCTAACAACCTAAAAAATAATTATGAACTCTACAATTTAACCCTCAAGTCAAGAGTCAACCAAAAATTATTTCAATTCGACTCTTTTAGATAAAATTAACTATATGTATTATGTAATTAAATCATTTTTTCCTAAATTAATCTCAAATTTCATTCATTTAAGTCTAATTTTATAAATTAACTTTATAATTAATCTAATTAAGCCTAATCTCATTATTAGCCTTCTATAAATACTTGCAAGCTACCTAATATCTAAATTAAACCGTTAACATACTTGCATCTCCATTCAACTCTAATATAAATTATGATCTAAGAAAACAAATTTATAATGCAAAATTAAAAAAAAAAACAAAATACATGTTGAAAAATGAAATAAACCCTTCACTTTATTATCTTCATTTAAACTAATGAAGTTCTTTAAGAAAAAGAGAAGAAATAATTACTTTTTCTAGAAATTTTTGTTGAGGGTAGTTTCGACCTTCTCAGCTGGAAATTTATATATATAAAAGTTGGGTTTGGCTCTCTTAAATGTTGACAAGTGATTCTCTTAAATGTTGACAAGTGGCGCTCTCTAAAGATGACACCTCAAAATCCATAAACACATGCATCAATAATAAATGAAAAAAGAAATCATAGATATATATTACAATTATGAAATTTTGAAAAATAATTCATCACCCAAAGTAAAATATGATATTTATTTAACTACAGTAAAATAAAAAAGAAACTTTTAAGAAGTTATCTAATAAAAATAAATACTATCCAAAGATGCCGCCTCAAAATCCATAAACACATACATCAATAATAAATGAAAAAAGAAATTTATAGATATATATTACAATTATGAAATTTTGAAAAATAATTCATCACCCAAAGTAAATATGATATTTATTTAACTACAGTAAAATAAAAAACAAACTTTTATGAAGTTATCTAATAAAAATAAATACTCTCCAAAGATGTCGTCTCAAAATCCATAGACACATACATCAATAATAAATGAAAAAAGAAATCCATAGATATATATTACAATTATGAAATTTTGAAAAATAATTCATCACCCAAAGTAAAATATGATATTTATTTAACTATAGTAAAATAAAAAACAAACTTTTATGAAGTTATCTAATAAAAATAAATACTTTCCAAAGATGTCGTCTCAAAATCCATAGACACATACATCAATAATAAATGAAAAAAGAAATCCATAGATATATATTACAATTATGAAATTTTGAAAAATAATTTATCACCCAAAGTAAAATATGATATTTATTTAACTACAGTAAAATAAAAAAGAAACTTTTAAGAAGTTATCTAATAAAAATAAATACTATCCAAAGATGCCGCCTCAAAATCCATAAACACATACATCAATAATAAATGAAAAAAGAAATCTATAAATATATATTACAATTATGAATTTTGAAAAATAATTCATTACCCAAAGTAAATATGATATTTATTTAACTATAGTAAAATAAAAAACAAACTTTTATGAAGTTATCTAATAAAAATAAATACTCTCCAAAGATGTCGTCTCAAAATCCATAGACACATACATCAATAATAAATGAAAAAAGAAATCCATAGATATATATTACAATTATGAAATTTGAAAAATAATTCATCACCCAAAGTAAAATATGATATTTATTTAACTATAGTAAAATAAAAAACAAACTTTTATGAAGTTATCTAATAAAAATAAATACTTTCCAAAGATGCCGTCTCAAAATCCATAGACACATACATCAATAATAAATGAAAAAAGAAATCCATAGATATATATTACAATTATGAAATTTTAAAAAATAATTCATCACCCAAAGTAAAATATGATATTTATTTAACTACAGTAAAATAAAAAAGAAACTTTTAAGAAATTCTCTAATAAAAATAAATACTCTCCAAAGATGCCGCCTCAAAATCCATAAACACATACATTAATAATAAATGAAAAAAGAAATCCATAGATATATATTACAATTATGAAATTTTGAAAAATAATTCATCACCCAAAGTAAATATGATATTTATTTAACTACAGTAAAATAAAAAACAAACTTTTAAGAAGTTATCTAATAAAAATAATATTTCTAAAATAATTTTTTTACGTATATCTTAAAATGAATTAATAAAATTTAAATGTGGTTTAAACTCTACATATTAACTCACAGATTATGGTATCACATACCTAATTATAACTTGTAACTTATTAATAAATCTAAACCAAAATTTTAGATTTATTTGGATACATTAAATAATACATTAATTTTAATTTTACTTCCAATTTTTCCAAATTTGGATTTCACAATGCGCGATATTTTTAGATTTGTAATCACATTATTTTAATTTTCATTCAAATTTAATCTTTTCAAAGTAAGAAGAAAATTATATGAAGACAAAACAATAGGAGTAAATTAAAAATAACAAAACCAATTAAATTGAAAACACATAATTAATTTATCATTTTAATGCATTGGAAAATTATTTATTATACAATAAATATTTTCAAAGTCATGCGTATGTGTCTTCATTGAATATTAAGAATATTTATAGCTAAATATATCAAAATATAATTTTTTACAATTACATAACTTAGTATTATGTGATAACAAATATATAAAACATAAATAAACAATAGATATAAATTACACGAGTTAGGAAGCCCGTGCAACGCACAGGTTCAAACCTAGTGTTATCTTAAAAAAAAACAATCACATATAAAATTACTGCAAAATTTTACAGGAAGAGAAAAACAAATGCTAGTAAATTCTGAAAGTAAAGAAAAATTAGAAGCACTGCCTGCAAAGCATCCAATCAAATTCGCTAATTATTTATTTATTTGTATTAATTTCTAAAAGGATCGTTTTCGGGTGGTGAAATATTATTATAATTATTTTTTTAGGTATTTTCAATTCAATCTGGCAATTTTGGGGGGAAATTATAGAGGCCGCGTTCGCCATTGAAGGAAAGAAGAAGAAGATTGCAGGCTTTTGGCGCGAGAAATTCTTGATTGTTTTTTCTCCCCATATTCAATTAAAATGGCTTTCAGATTTTCATGGATTTCTTTTCTCAGATTTTTATTGCTTTTGTCGCTGCTAGCTGCCATTGTAATTGCTTGCTTCACTCTCCCTGTTGAAAAGGTTTGATTTTGTTTTCTGGGTCTTTTCGTTCTGCTTTTTTTTTTTTGCTTGTTTAGGTGTTTTACAATTGATCTTGGCAATTGCTGATGGTTATATATATATGTGTGTGTGTGTTAATTGTTAAGGCTTGATTCGTTATATGAGAGATGCTGTCCATGCTGTATTGTAATTTAACAATTTGAATTCGTTTGCATTTTTGTAATTGGAGGAATATAAAAAAAGTTGAAAATTGTTTCCTTAGCTGCAAAAACTTGCTTCATTTGAGTTGAAGATTGTTGTCATGGATTTTATATATATTGTTTCTGAGAAGTGTTATTCTGCAGATGCTAAAGTATTTCTTAGTGTGGATAGAGCAAGATCTTGGTCCTTGGGGTCCTCTAGTGCTGTAAGTACAGTTTTAATTGCTTGTTAACTTTGTATGATGTGTTTTGAGGATGTAGGTATTAGTGCCCTGTCTTGTTCGATATATTAATCCAAGTTACATTT
Source organism: Scutellaria barbata (assembly GCA_028654395.1). Classification (NCBI taxonomy): domain Eukaryota; kingdom Viridiplantae; phylum Streptophyta; class Magnoliopsida; order Lamiales; family Lamiaceae; genus Scutellaria; species Scutellaria barbata. The sequence goes on along the minus strand of CM053652.1, from coordinate 19,404,872 downwards.
CTTCACCTTCAAGTAGTACTTTAGAGATCATGATCGTTATCTTCTAGCTCAAGAAAATCATTACTTTTTTGGATTTCATGCATATTGGGTTTCTTTATGCCTTATTTATATGTATAATTAACAGATGCTATGCTTTGGCATGCTTCTGGTCCTCGTTATTCTTGTGTGGTTTCTACTTTCTATAAACTATAAATTTGTGACTTTGAAGTTGCTTTTTTTAGCTTATTCATAATCAAGATCTACATTGCAACCTAAAGGATATTTCTTCTTCAGATTCAATATATTATTGTTTGATACTCTATTTAGTGTACAAGATATCAGATATTAGTCTTCATTCATTTTCTGAGCAGCATGTGGTTTGTGAATCTTGCAGAGCTGTGGCATACATTCCCTTAACAATATTGGCAGTACCAGCTTCAGTTCTGACGGTAAGAATTAACTTTCCATTAATGCTCTTCCTTTTCAATTTCCAGTTTTACACGTCTAGACCAATGAATTATGTAATGCGAGCAGAAAGCTAGAAAGGACATGTCTCGTATCCTAATATTGCATCAGATGTTCAGTGGTTTTCTCTGCATATTTCCACTAGTCTACTTAACATCTTCTAGTTCTTAGAGAAAAATAAATTGATATATGTATATACATACTGTGAATCATCCTATAAAAACTTATAGTTGCCCTTCTTTCTAGCATGGTTTGCGCTAAATCTCATGGATTATCTTTGGTTAGGATTTTATTAATCTTATAATCATTTCAACGGTTTTTTTTCTCGTGTGAACACTTTTTGATTAATTATCTTGATCATGGAAGTCTTCAAAATAATCAAAACTGCAATATGGTCTGAGATTTTCCATCTTTTGCTTTTCTTGCTGAACTAAACATTTCAGTTAGGAGGGTGGCTATCTCTTTGGCTTGCCTGTGGGTTTTTTTGCTGATTCGATTGGTGCTACATTAGGTGCTGGAGCTGCATTTCTTCTTGGTCGAACTGTAAGGTTTTTATTCTTATAGTAGCTTTTGTTTCCCTGGTCATAAGAGCTTGAAGTTTGGTTTCTTAGAACATATCTTTGTCTTAAATATATTCTATTTTTAGCTACCATAAAAAAGCATCTTCTATTAGGTATCCATTGCTGAATTTCTATCTTTTCAACTATGGCAGATAGGGAGGCCATTTGTCATGTCCAAGCTAAAAGATTATCCCCAATTTCGCGCAATTGCAATTGCAATTCAGAGTTCCGGATTTAAGGTCTGTGTGTCTCTCAATCTCAATCTCTGTGTGTGTGTGTGTGTGTTTTTTTTAATGAAAAACTATTGTATTCGAACAGATTGTGTTGTTGCTTCGGCTCGTTCCTTTACTTCCATTCAACATGCTGAACTACCTCTTATCCATGACTCCAATCTCAATAGGCCCATATTTGCTGGCCTCATGGTTAGGCATGATGGTAATATATACTCATGTCATTTGAAGTCATTTAAAACCTTTGAACTTGCAACTTATGTTTATTGAATCGTCATTCCATGTAGCTAGCTGCATATGACATTAAATATTCTTCCACGTTATTTTTGCAGCCAATTACTCTTGCCTTGGTGTACGTTGGGACAACTTTGAAGGATCTTTCAGATGTCACTCATGGATGGGGTGAATTTTCTAAAACCCGATGGGTAATGACTATTTTAGTTTGAATGAGCTAGTTCTTTTGGCGGGCTCTGTTGTTATTTTTTTCACGTTTTTTCTATGTTCCATTGTGTTGAACCCTACCCTTTTCTCGGATACAGGCTTTCATTGCTCTGAGCCTTACAGTGTCTGGTAAGTCTCAATCACTGATCTCGCTTTGATCTTAGACGAACAACTAAAATAACTAAGGTTGTGTTTGGATGAAGGGATTTGAGGAAAAAATTGAAATTCATAGTAGGAAATCCCTTAGTGGTGTTTGGACTGATATGGATTCAAATTTTATCATTTTCTTTGGGAATTAATTTTTCAAGCAATATGCACGGATTCTGAATCTTCCTTGATTCATTTCAAATTTTGTATTTCATATCCCTCAATCCAAGCATAACCTAAAATGATCGGCCTTTTTATCTGCTTCAATCATTCTACTTGTTTTTGCTTCCAGTGGTATTAATGATCATCGTGACACGAGTCGCAAAGTCAGCGTTAGAAAAGGCATTGGCTGAAAATGAGGATATAGATGACGATCACTTGTCCGTAAATATCCACCAACCACTTTTATTTTAGGTCGAAAGTTAAACATGATTGAGAATAGTTGTTTCGTCTTGTGTGCATTGGTCTCCGATTGCCTCTCAATGGCTCGTTTATATTTGACCAGCATTGATTGATTCTTGATTTTCTTCTGTATAGTTTTGCAATGTTATTTAGCAATGGTAGAATTAGGCATTTTTTTACAACTTCATAGTTTGTCATTTGTACTTAGATGGTTCTTCTCAGAAGTAATACAATGTAGTAATTTACCATCGATGTTAGTTAGGGCTGTCAAAACGGACTGGGGTTCGGTCGGCCCACAATCCACCAAAAGCCACCATTTTGCGAGGCAGAGCGGGCCGGAAAACCTCAACCCAACACAACTCACCAATGGATTGACCCGTTTCGATTTATATTTTCTTAGTAAATAACTGAAGGCAGCGTAGTGATCTTGTGGGGAGGGAGAAGAAAGAGGCCACCATGTCTTATTGTGTTTCATAAGTTTGAAATTTGGGTTGCTATGCCTTAATCATATATCTATGTACTGTATATATAATTATATCACTGTGTAGTGTATCTAATATACATACATATTATGTATTTGAATTTCTAGAGTGAGAAAACTAAAGAGAACACCGTTGTTAGGGATCATAAATGAATCAAACCGTTCATAAACTATGTGGAGCTCGATTCAATAAAAGCTGATTTGAATTAAGCATACACACGTGTAGTTAGGTGTCACGTGACTCTCGTTGTATTAAGGTGCCAAAAAGCTCTTTGATTTAAAATCTAAATTGAGTTTCTCTCCCATTAACAAACCAATCTTTATGTATATGCGATTTTGTATTTAACATTCTAATTTGTTTTCTCGTTGTTAGTTACCATTCGAAATCATTGCCTCATTGGATACTCATTTTTAGGACATATTGAGTCATTTGTCCACACACTTGTTACTATTAGGTCTAACTTCTACTTTTTTTTTTTTAAAGTATTATTGAGGGAAATAAAAAATAATAAATTCACAACCCTACCTTTATTCCTCGGCTTCTGCTCGATAAAGAAGAAAGGAAATATAAGCACGAACAAGGTCTCTATAAAAAGAAACTCATTTTGCACTGATCTGAATCAAGAAGAATGTTCTTTGACTTTTCGAAATGTTCAATATCCAAAATGATTGCATTTTGGAGATATATTTCTTATTTATGTTGACAATCCCTACAGATTGTTGGTGGCGAGGGGTGAGATTTTTCGATTTGGTGGTGTAAAAACCCTAATTTTGAGATAAGATTTCAGGACAATTCATAGTTAAAGAAAATAAAACATACAATTTTGATTTTCTCTTCTAATAATATTTGAAAAGACAAAATTATCATAATAATAAGAAAAACGTGAAAAGTGACTCAATTTGATCGGAAAATGAGTATCCCGTGGCATTGGATCATTGCTTGTATGCACACGTAAAGATAAAAGACAAATTAGTTGCAATAAAAAAGAAATTATGATATTAAGTATATATATAAATGAATACATTTTGAGTAGTTATTTGAAATGAAACAATTTTTGTTATTAGCTATCAAATAATATGTTTACATATATTACAACAAGACAATAACATTGATCATTCTATTTCTTGTCCATCATGTAAATTAGAGGATAAATTATTTAGAGCTCCAAACAAGAAAAAGCTAGCCATGGGGAACAAACTTGGACTCTTATTAAATTTTAGGATTAAATAATCAAACTAAAATATGATTGTTTTTAAATTTACAATTTAAATATTTTTTTATTTAATTATAATCCAAAGTTTTAGAATTTTTTTAAAATGCAATCTAAATATTTTTTTTCAGTAAATTTTTTTAAAAAATGCACAACACATGATTTTTATAAGGATAAATTTGTCATTTAAAAAAAAGTTTAGGTTTGAAATTGAAAAAAAAAAATCATACTTCAAGTTGCAAATTGAAAAACTATCATACTTCAGGTTGTTTTTATCTGTGTGAAAGTCACATGTAAGTCACGTGGTGTGCATTTCGTCGGAAAAGTTGCCCAAAAAAAACAATTTAGGTTACAATTTAAAAAACTCTTAAATTTCAAGTTGCAATCGGATAAAAAGAAAATTTAAATAGCAAATTGAAAAAACGATCATATTTTAGGTTGATATTTCATTTGCCCTAAATCTTAAATCAATAGCAATTTGGAATCTCTATTTTATACAAAGTTTCATTTCCTATTCCAAATTGTCTAAAAATGTTCTAATTACAATAAACACATTTGATAAAAAAAAAAAATTTTGTTTTGTTATGTGGTCCTTTGTAAGATTGGGGACCATAGTCATTAAAATTCTGCAACTAATTTAAGAGATTATAGGTATAGACGAGTAAATTCCAGAAATTATTTGCTTCATTATTTTCCAAAATTTTATGTCTGATCTCAGAGCTACACATGCACTAGAACACCCTAATTCAAGTACATTTTATCTGTATAAAATTTGGAATAAATTCTTTTTTTGTCTTTTTTGTGTTGGTCTAGTGAATCTTTTAATACTTAAATTTCGAATAAAACGTTTTTAGATATAGTTATAAAAAGTAGGTTTTATGTGAGATCGTTTCACGGATCCCATTTTATAAGATGGATCGGGTTGGGTCGGATATAATAAATTATGTAATACTTTTCAATATATCAGGTAATATTTTTGTATTAAATTATGTAGTATATGTACATGATATAAAAATATTACATGATATATAGAAAAATATTACATATTGCGCGGAAGAGAAGAACATATAGAAGCCCTATGATCCGCATGTTTTTTAAGACCCAATCCGACTCAATTCAGGTGATGTATTCTATAATACAAAAGTATTACCTAATACAAAGAAAAGTATTATCTGATACATATAAAAGTATTACATATTATAATCTGACTCAACTCAAAATACATTTTATAATATAAAAGTTTATCTAATATATAGAATATAAATTTTTATGTTCTGTATAATCCAAACCATCTCACGGAATGAGATTCGTAACAAAACTTTGTCGGCCATAAATTGTTTTCTTATTTATAAAATGTGAAAGAAAAAATGTCACTCCAAAAAGGACCATATCCTCAGAACCCTAGGGTGATCATCGCAATAGCTTAATTTTTTTTTTTAACGGAGTTAAAGAAATAATTATGGTTTGTCTATCGAACTTTGCATTTTCTTTTTATATTTTGCAATCCGAACTTTGTGATGATTATAATTTGTATTTTAAACAGTAAATCAAAATGTATCAGCTTTATAACTTTGTGATGAGAAAGAATCATGTTATATAACTTTTGGCAATAAATATATTGATGAAAGATTATGGATTAAAAATTTGTTGTTGGGGCCTTCTCATTGAATGGTGCAGCACCAAATTCATGGGATCACAAGATTTACACATTTATAATGAGCTCACCAAATTTACTAGTTCTATCTGACATTCTCTTGTGATTTATGAAAGTGTCTTATGAATATTGTATGTGAGATTAAATTCATTTGAAAATTTTGAATGTTGATGTTTTAATTTGATTTAATAATAAGTTGAAATCAATTAATTATTTGTGAGATAATATCATCTAAATTTTAGCCTTGTTTATAAATCAACACTTTAATTTGTCTAAAATTAGTGTATAATCTTTACTTAACATCCTCTCACATTCTTTAAATCAAATACCAATTTCAATTCCCTTCCTTTCCTGTCCAATAGTAAAAATAGAAAGAAAGAAGGAAGAACTAACCCTCTTGGGTGCATAGAAAGCAAAATTAATAAATGAACTATAATAATAATATTATTATTATTACTAATAAAAAAAAACTTTAAAATATCAAAAGTATGATTTGTATAAGACGATTTCATAGATTTATTTATAAAACGGCTTGACCCACAAAATAAATATCATTTATTTGAAAATGAGTTTATCTTATAAATAATAGACTCAATGCATCATTTAAAAAGAAGAAAAGAATTATTATAATTGGAATGACAAGTTTGTTTTCCAGCCAATCAAGATTTCCTTTAAGGCAAAAGTGGGTCCCACAAAAAATTCAAACTAAGATACAGAAAGAGCAAGGACAAAGGCACAAGGGTTTCATCATTGTTTAGCCTTTTAAGAAGGACAATATTTATTAGCTTATTTTCACAAAAGAAAAGTGATGATTTGCCCCCAAGAAAATAAAATACTACTAATAATAAAAATATTAAATAAAAAGAGAAATATTTTTGGCAAGTTTTTATAGCTTTCTTTACCTACACGGTTTCTTCCACCCTACACCTTTATGTTGTTTATATATCTTGCATTAACCAAGGATGAAAATATCGATATCACATGTTGTATCGCAATTTTGATTTTACGAATATATTGATGGATATATCGATATTGTAAAAAATTTGAAAAAACAACGGAAATCTTATTAAAATTTTGAAAATTTAATATGAAATTTTAGGGATTATTTTTACACATCATTAAACATATATTCCACTCAAAATCACATTAAAATAATATATTTAAAACTAACATAAAGATAATAAGCATTGTATTTCAAATGAAAACTGATAATATATTATATAATACAAGACAAAATTACTAAAATTATATCACACAATATATTAGTACCAAAAGAATGACCTATGATGTTCAAACATAATAAATGGAATGTCATCTTGATCCAAACAGTACTGATATCAACTCATCACATTAGAGTACTTATTAATATAGTTATGCACATGTCATTCATAAGTTGTTTTATCTCGTCCAACTGATTCACTATGAATTGGATAGTGTATACTAATTCAATCATATTGTTGATATTCATTTTGGCTTCCATAGGACATTTGAGGATGTAGATGATCAAAAATATCTCGAGTAATCCAACCAAATTATGAACTTTCATAGATGTTAGGAACATATGAATTTTGAGACATATCATTATGATCATTGCTACTCATATTCATTGAATCAAAACTGATTGAAAGTTGTTCAATATATTCCCTCAACAATGAGACAAAAATAAATACTTCAAATTAGGAAAATAATGACAAAATCAACTTTTTTTAATCAAAAGTCGCGATTTTTGATGTTGTTGCGATATTTCGCGATATGTTCGCAATATTTTTCGATTTCCATCCCATTTTGTTCTACACTGAACGATATCGATAGTGATATCAATACTCCATAATATATCCGCGATACTCGAGAAAAAAAACATTACCCCCAATATCCGTATCCACGATATATCGCGATATTTTTATCATTGGCATTAAAAGAAAGAGGAAATTATCCATAATACCATAAAACATATTAGGTATATTCTTTTTACCTTAAAATATATAAATTATTTATTTTTTATCATTTTTCAGAAAAATATAAATTGGTTAAATAGGTGGGCCTACTAAATTGAAGGGGTTTGTTGGACATATATACAATTTATTCATAAAATTAATCATGATATTGTACTTTTAAAATTTAATAAATTAAAAAATTTCAGAAAATTGAATAATTTTACAATAAATTGCATAATATAAATAATTGAATAATTCATATATGATTATTTTAGGGCTAAACGGATATTTTGAAACTAAACGAACATTATAGGGCTAAACAAACATTTTAGGGTAAATCGACATTTTTAAGGCTAAACATACATTTTTAAGCCTAAACGGACATTTTATGACTAAACAGATATTTTGAGGCTAAATGGATATTTTAAAGGATAAACGGACATTTTAGGGCTAAACAAGCATTTTGAGGTTAAACGGATATGTTGGTCCCAGTGGTATAAGGTTAAAAGGGGGGGTGAATTAACCTTATCAAATTTTCAACTTTTACTCCAAAGAATGTTAAGTCCCTGATGAACAGGTAGCTAGTAAGCTTACTACTCGATAGGTTCCTGCTCAGGCAGTGACCTCAGGACTTAGTCAGAGAATGTAATGCACAGCGGAAATACTTATGTTTTTCGAAACGCGCTTTTAATGCAGTATGCTTAGATGCAGATAGATAGATAGGAAGCTATAAAAGGCACAAGCAAGCTTATAGAGGTTCAAGGGTGGAGTAATCCCTCTACGTCCTCTCTACTCCTTCACAAGGAGGAACTTCGTTAAAGCTAGTTTGATTTACAATAGACTCAGCTAACACAAACTAAACTCTAAACAAACTGTCAGCTCTATCCACACAGGTAGCTGCACAGTGACCAACTATCGACCCACACAGGATCTCCACACAGGTTAACCGACCCACACAAGATCCTTTCTCTTCTTCAGAGAGATTACAACTTAGCAGTTTCAACACCTGCCTAAGCGACTCCTATCAGATTTAGAATAAAATGAAAGGTTAGAGCACAATCAAATGCAGCAGGCTCCTTGAACTTCAGAAGAACATAAAGGTAGCTGGCTTGCTGCTTGCTCAATCTGATTAACTTGAGAGTATAAGCTTGTGCGTCTATTTGCTTCTCAGTTCTCTCTTGGTTGTGTATGATCGTTGTATCTCCTTTTTTTTTCTTTGAAAATCAGACTTCTATTTATAGGCATCAGGTAGTTTTCTGCCCGTTGGTAAGACAGTCCTTTGTATGATGAGGTGTCTCTTTCTGATTGGTTCTGCCGATCTTCTGACACCTGTTCTGAAATGCCTTCATTCTGTTCTGCAACTGCTTGTCCTTTGTCTGCGCAACTTCATTCTGCAGACTGTTTGTACTGTGTCCTTGCTGCTTTATCACACATGGCAGATTCTGATTCGTTGGAACTGGAGTGACTCTATTGGCTAGTCAGGTTGCATTGACTCTGATGTATCTGGTAGTATCCTCTTTGAGTCAGTCAGCTTCCTTGATTATCTCCAGGTTCCTTGTAGCATCCTTCTAGAGCTTTGCTTGCTGGTTGCTCGATACAGTATGCAGGTAGCAGGGACTTCGGCTTCCTGGCTACTTGGCAGAATCTTCAAGTCCTTCCAGCATCCTTGCCTTAGCAAATTTACATTAAAGACTTATCCAAATAGCTAAGGTTCTAATCTATTACACGTTTTGTCTCATCAAAATCTATTACATTTTGTCCTATCAGGATATTATTGAGCTAAACGGATATTAGATGAATTTTAATTAATTTATGCCCCTAAAGACTAAATGAACATTAAAATGTTTAGACATTAGATAAATTTTAATTAATTTATGCCTCTAAGAACTAAACGGACAATAATATCATAGTAATATAGTAAACGAACATAATATAATATATAGTAATATGTTTATAATATATCATAGTATAATATAAACGAACATTATATTTATAGCATATATGTAAACAAACATATATAATGTCATATGTTTATATGTTTATATCATAGTAAACCAACATTATACTAATATAGTAATATTATAATAAATTATAATATAGTACTATATTATAGGATGTTCAATAGAAAGATAATCCATGGATCATTATGGATAGATATATTTCTAGTGGAACATTTATAAATGGATCATATAAATCAAGAGGGTATTATGAACAAATGCTTAAAGCATTAGAAAGTGTAGATATTGAACACTTTAATTCTGGAAATAACCAGACAAATGAATATGCTTATTCAAAATTTACTATCAAGAAGATTATATCTCTTGAAGAATGAGGAATATCTCCATTAATTGAAAAGGAAGCTATGCATCCTACTTAAAGACATATTTACAAATTCAATTATTGGAATTATGTTGAAGGTTTTTATAAAACTCTTTTCTTTGAAAATAAAAAGAGAAAACATACTTGGCTTATCAATATATGTAAAAATTGTTCTTATCACCAAGTTAATAACTGGTTTTATGATTGGTGGAAAATATTTAGCACCACAATTAATATTCTTCCAGAAAATTATAGACATTTAATGGAGGAATGGACTCTTGTATCATCCTCTATCGAAAAAAGTTATATAAAGGGACAAACTCCTTGTCTTTTCTTTATAGAATTGGGCATTCCATGGATATGAAAATGGACACCAGAATTCGGTTATACTGAAAATGGTACTCTTTGTTTATAGAGAATTGGTCATACCAAAATGTGGGATAAAATGACAAGAATTGATCCTACTACGGGAGAATTATATTCTCAATCCACCATTGATGATCTTAAAGAAAAGATAGAGTTTTATAAACTCCAAAAAGAAAATAAAAAAGAAGAAGAAAAGGATTCAAATAGTCCTTTCAAAAGAATTTCCCAAAAATATTCGAGAGCTTTTTCTAAACAAAAAATGATAGAGATTTATATTGAAGAAATGAAGAGTGATTTATTCAGAAATCTTCAAAATGTTGATTCAGGTTTAAAATTTGATACTTCCATGCTATCTGAATCCAATAAAGGAGACACAGAACATATAAGCTCTTATTAGGAAGTTCAAGATCAGGAGGAAGACAATCCAGATCTAAGTGTCCTTTGACATGCTAAAAGAGTCTCTAATAGAGAAATACAAAGATTAAAAATGATATTATATTTTATGTAAAGAAATTATCCACACTCGTTATGGAGACCATTTTACAATCCAATTTTTTATGAAGGCAATGTATGTAGTAACAGAGTCTTCACCATCAAGTACAAAATCAGAGTTATTGAAACTATGATAAGAGAAGTCAAAGACCTCATTATTGAGGATCCATATCTCCAATCAGAAGAAAATACAGACATAATTATCACCTTATGGAAATTGGAAGAATCACTTAAAGCATTCAGAATTCAAAGATCAATCCTTGCAGGATAAAGACAAAAAGAACGACATGATAATAAGATTGTGATAATTCCACCTATTTAAGTGGACCCCTGAAGTGGAAAATACAGTCCAAGTTGTAAAGAATCTTTACTATTTGCTTTTATAAAGCAAGTTTGTAATAGTATAGTTTTTCTTTTATTTATAAGGATAGTTTTAGTGCATGCTTGAGTAAAGTACTTGCCCATTCTCTCTCCCTTCTCTCTAACTTCTCTTTAAAATTTCCCTTTGTAATCTTTTAGTATAAAATAAATCTTTTGTGTTCTTGGTGTTCATCTGACTCTGTAAGTATTTAAATTTCTGTTTTTAATTTTAATTTTTTTTATGTTTGAGAAAGGCCTATCAATAATAGGCTAGATATTTATGTGTTAGATAAATGCTACTGGTTCTTTTAAACTGTCTGTTTATTTTTAGAGTTCTGGAAACATGGATACTAATGAAAGGTTAAGACACTCAGGTTTGAGGCTTAATTACTAAGATGTGTTATAAGATCCTAATATTCACCTTTTTAGCCGTTTTAGCCAGAAAGGCGTTTGAGGCATTTGTGGGGTTGAAGGGAATTTGATAACACATTAAGGTCTTAAATGCTCAGTAAATTCCTAAGAGTTTAAATGTCTGGTAAAAATATATATAAAGATATATATATATATATATATATATATATATATATATATATCCTTACGCCTTTAGTATTCATGTATCCTAGGTTTGAAATGGTATTAGAGTCATATTAAAAAGAAAATAGTAGTAATTATCTAACACATCTTAATTTATAATGAATCCTTTCAGGATGAAAAATACCATTAAAAACAGTATGACAGAGGAATATGATATTCCACAAAATTTAGAATTATTAAATAATTGGACTATTCCTAAAGTAAAACCAAATAAAATATATTAAATAAACAGTTGGTTAAAACCACTGAATCTTCTATTCCCCTTGACAATCAAGAAGTAATATTAAATTTACTTGATAAAAAAAATATTTTGCCTTTTATAAAAACGCATAATTGTATACATATGGGTTTAGTACAAATTGCATTTAGACCTTTAATATTAAAAGGTCTACCAGAAAGCTTTATAGAAGCTTTAAGAGATGGTAGAAATAAAGCATGGAATAAATCTCTTATGGGAATAATTCAATCAAATCTGGCTCATGATCCTGTATATTTTGATGTTTATCCTGATCCACGTTTATCCCTTATTGACAATAATATATTAAGTGTTTTAACATTAAATGTTAAAACTCATGGATATGATTATATTCCAGGTTTTGAAATAATTTGTATATGTTATAGAATATACTATAAATCTTTATATACTATGAATCCAAAATGTAAATTAATGGATAAATCTATAAATGAAACTATTGTAATTGAAACAAATTTCAATAGATCAAATATATCTACTAGAAGAGCGATAAAATGGGAAGAAATAAATTTTTCAGAAAATGGACAATAAAACAAGAAGTCTATAAAGAACCTCTTGTAAATAAAGATTTAAAAAATATAATTCAAATAGAAGAATGAACTGTTCAAATTCAATTTCAAATGAACAGAGAAAACTTTTACTTCCATCTTCTATATCCAGAACTAATTCTATGTTTAAACCTAAAACAACAGATTCATATATTTCACCTTTAGATTATTGGGTAGATTTACCACAGACATCTAGAGCTTCCACTTCTCAAATAAGAGAAGAAATATAATTTGAAAGAAATAAAAATAATCATAAAGAAGAAGTCTTTATTAACAGAAATAATATTGTTAGGGATTTTAATTATGTAAATACCTATAAAGAAAGTGACACAATGTCAGATGCCCCATTTAGTCTTTAATGATTAAGACACCAATTAATTTTGAAAATGAATCACCTGCTAGACAGGAGATTAGTCAAGAATTTAAAAATTCTAAATGGATACTTTTCAAAAAATGATTTTTTGAAAATTTATCTGAAAATCTTGAACAAATTCAAGAAGAATTTTATAAATATTGTAAAGAAAAGAATACAATAATATTTTTTGTTCTTTGGTTCATAAAAACCCATATAATAAACCATATTTTGGTTTTAGAAAGAACATATAAATTAACAATAGGACAAGAACAAAAATCTTTGTATCCTCCTAGTACTTCATTTCAAATGGAAAAAAAAATAGTAAAATAATGAATTTTAGAGCATTTTCAAGATTAATTGAAAATGATACTTTACAAGTTACCATAAAACAAATAAATGTTTTGATGGAAAAACAAAATTATACTAATTTATATCTAAATATAATAGGAGAAGAATTAATTTCTTTACATATCAAAGTAGAAAGTATAATTTCTTCTTCAAAACAAATTAAACCAGATGTATATATTGAAGTTAAAAATGAAACAAATATAGTTTCAATTGCTTCTTCTATACAACCACCTTCAGAAATAAAAGATTTTAAATTAAAATCAACAAAAAATAATTTAGAAGAGTTAATTATCGAATTAACTGAAAAATTCAAAGGTTAGAATATTTCTACTATAAATGATGAATTTGAACTTTCTAAACCAGAATCTTCTAAAGATAAAATAAATAAAATATAATGGTGGGATAGACCCATTCAACAAAGATATTATTATAGTAGGCCAACGCCTATTGATGTTCTTCATGAAGAACAAGACTTCTTTTCTGGAAGAAGTTATAATGGAAAAAGCATATATGAATGAAATTTAGATGGTTGTGCGGATGGACGCATATACAATATAGCTCATAAAATGCTAATGTATAGTACTGTGTGTACAACAACATGAAATACTGATAGTAATATTGCTAAAATGATAATAGCAGGATTTACTGGCCAACTAAAAGGTTGGTGGGATAATTATTTATCACCAATAGCAAAAGAAACAATTTTAACCACTGTTAAAATTGAAAATAATAATCAAGTAATGTTGTTTATACATTAATAATGACTATAATTGAACATTTTACAGGAAAATTTACTGATAATAGTGAAAATATTCGTACTCTTCTTAGTAATACAAGATGTAAAACTCTAACAGACTTCAGATGGTATAAAGATACCTTTCTTTCTAAAGTTTTTGAATTACATGATTGTAATAACAATTATTGGAAAGCAAAGTTTATTGATGGTCTTTCAAGTCTTTTTGGAGAAAGAATTAAAATAATTCTTAGAAAAGATAATTTAAATATTCCTTATGATAATTACACATGTAAATCTAATAAGTGTTTGTGTTCAAGAAGGTTTAGCCCTTTGCAATGAACTAAAACTTAAGAAACAAATTAAAAAACAAAGTATAATAGAAAGAAAACAATTAGGATATTTCTGTGATCAATTTGGTATGGAAACATCTAAAAAAGATAGAAATGAAAACTATCCTAAAAATAAAAAATATTTTAGGAATACTAGAGATAAGAATGAAAAATATTATAAGAAAAGAAGACATTTCTCTGAAAAATTTAAAGAGAAAAAGAAAAGAATAAAAGAAACATTTAATACAAATAAAGGGAATAAAGATAAGAAAAATATTATTTGTCATAAATGTCATAAACCAGGTTATTATGCCAATGAGTGCTGGACTAAAACAAAAATAAATAAATTAGAAATTGACGATAATATTAAGCAAGCTTTATTACAAGTTTTAATAGAATTTAATTCAGATAATAAATTAGAAGAAGAATCATCTTATGATTCAAATGAATTAAGAAATTCAAATAATGAAAGTATTACCTCAGATAATGAGGAATGTAAATAATTGTATGCAAGGACAACCTTATATAAATCATATCAGTAATACTGATTAAAAAGGAGATGAGTTTTATAAACTTTTATCTCAATTTCAGGATTTAAATATTAATACTATAAATAATAATTCCTTTATAGAATTACTAAAAATTATTAAAGATCCTGAATTAAGATCAAAAATTATTGATCAAATTGAGAATACACCATCTACGAGTAATACTAAAAAAGAAGAAATCAATATTTCTATTCAAAATCCAAATCAAAACATATTCTATGAAAGAAGTCCATAGAATGTTAAAACAAAAATATGGAAATAAAAAACCTACAACTATTGAGGAATTATTAATAGAGATTAATAATCTAAAAATTGAAGTAAAAGATTTTCAAAAATGTAATATAAATATTCGTAATAGATTATCCATAATAGAAAAAGAAAAAATTATGGAAAAAGAAGAATTTGTTGAACCAAAAGATCAACAAGAATTTTTTTTATCAATAATAGATAAAAATAAATCTTCAAAAGAAATTATTCAAATCATGAATATATTCACATCACAAAAATGATATACAAAAATTACTCTTTTAATTGATAAAAATTATCAAAAAGAATTTATTGTCATGATTGATAGTGGTGCTGACTTAAATGTTATATAAGAAGGATTAATTCCTTCAAGATTTTTCCATAAAACAACACATTCTCTTTCACATGCAGGAGGAGGGTCTTTGGATCCTACTAGTTTCCTTCTTGCAAAAGATATATCAAGTCAACTAATTATTGGCTTACCTTTTATACATAATATATATCCTTTAACACGTATTGATGAAAAGGGTATAATTGATACTTATAAAAATAAACTTATTATTTTCCAATTTATTGATAGACCTATACAAAAGGTTCTAAATGAAATAAAAGAAAAAATGAATAGAAAAATATTTCATATAAATTCTTTAAAATAAGAAGTTAATTCTCTCACAATAGAGGAGAAATTAAAAAATTCTAAGTTACAAGATAAAATAAAACTTATTTATATTAAGTTTTCTCTAGAAATATGTGATGATCATCCAAATGCTTTTTGGGATAGAAAGACATATTATTTCTCTTCCATATGAAGAAGATTTTAATGAAAAAGATATTCCTACTAAATTTAGACCATGTTAAATGAATGCTGAATATTTAGAATTATGTAAACAAGAGATAAAATCTCTCCTTAATAAAAAGTTAAGAACTCCTTCTAAATTCTCATGGTCTTGCACGGCTTTCTATGTTAATAAACATTGAGAAAAAGAAAGAAGTGTACCTAAACTTGTTATTAATTATAAACCCCTTAATAAGGTTTTAAAATGGATTAGACATCCTATTTCAAATAAAAAAGATCTTATAGATAGATTTTTTGGAGCCTTAATATTTTTAAAATTTGATTTAAAATTAGGATATTGGCAGATACAAATAGAAGTGGCTGATGGATATAAGTAGGGGTGGAGATCGGACGGATCGAATCGGAAATAGGGTGTTTCGGAAAAATTCCAAACAATTTCGGAAATTGGAATTGGGAAATGAAAAACCAATTCCAATTTCCATCCAAAAAATTTCGGAAATGTGAAATGCAATCCGATTTCGGAAATTTCGGAATTCCAAAATTTCGGAATTTTCGGAATTTTTTTCGGAAATTGTCGGAAATTTTCGGAATTTTTTTCGGAATTTTCAGAAATTAAAATTTTTTCAAAATTAATTAGTTGGTCTATTAGTTATATTACCTTTTCTAATATTCTAAGAAATAATATGATCTAAGATACTACAATATAAACTATGGTATATAGTATATATTATAAAATAATACTAAAAAACTACAGTATAAACTATAGACTATACTATATAGTATAAAATAAAACTATAGTATAAATTATATTATATACATATAGTATATAATATATTTATATACTATCATACAGTATAAAATATATAAAATATATTATATAGTATATAGTATTATAAAGTATATTATAATATGTATATTTATATTTACACATAGTATAAAGTATATAAAATATATTATATAGTATATAGTATTATAAAATATACTATAATATGTATATTTATATTTACGTATAGTAAATGTATATAAAATATATTATATTATATAATATAATTCAAACATTTTATACTAGATACTATTTGCTATAGAAGAATACTATATACTATTATTTCGGAAATAAATCGAAAATTGGATCGGAATTTCGGATCGGAAATCGAAATTTTCGAAAATTGAATTTCGGAAATATTTCGGATCGGATTTCGAAATTTCCAAAAATTTCAAAACTAATTCCAATTTCCATCCAAAAATTTTCGGAAAAATCGGAATTCGGATTTTGGATTAAAAATATTCGTTCCAAAATCGGAAAATTTCGGATCGGATTCGGCGGATATCGGAAATTTCCGTTCCAATCTCCACCCCTAGATATAAGACAGCTTTTAATGTCCCGATTGGACACTATGAATGGACTGTTTTACCTTTTGGTTACAATATGCTCCTTAATTTCAACAAATAATGAGTGATATATTTATTCCTTATAGCAATTTTATAATTGTTTATATTGATGATATTCTTGTCTTTTTTAAAGATATTGAAACTCATTTCAAACATTTAAAAATCTTTAGAAAACTTATTATACAAAATGGTCTTGTTATATCAAAACCTAAAATGAATTTTTAGGACATAATATTAATATTGGAAAATTCCTATTCAAAGAAGTATGGAATTTGGAAATAAATTTCCAGATATAATTACTGATAAAACACAATTACAAAGATTTCTTGGAAGTTTAAATTATGTCTCTTCCTTTGTTGAAAATATTTCAAAAATATCTGCTATTTTATATGATAGACTTAAAAAGAATCTTTTACCTTGGACTGATGAACACACCAAGACGGTTAAACTAATTAAAGAGAAAGTAAAAAATATTCCTTATCTTATGCTTGCAAATCCTCAATGGAAAAAAATAATTGAAACAGATGCTTCAGACTTAGGGTTTTGAGGAATTTTAAAACAAATAAATCCAAAAGATAAATAAAAAATACTTGTTAGATTTTATTCAGGAAAATAGGACCCTGCACAAAAGAATTAATATGATACTATGATATATTAGAAACATATGATACATTATATATGGTCATTTACATATATACTATAAATATAATGTTGGTTTACATTATACTATCATATATGATACATATTATTATATATTATATTATGATACATATTATTATATATTATATTATGTTCGTTGACTACATTACTATGATATTAATGTTCGTTTAGTACTTAGGGACATAAATTAATTAAAATTCATTTATTATCTAAATATTTTAATGTCAGTTTAGTCCTTAGGAGTATAAATTAATTTAAATTGATCTAATATCTAAAATTCATTTATTATCTAAATATTTTAATGTCAGTTTAGTCCTTAGGAGTATAAATTAATTTAAATTGATCTAATATCTAAAATTCATTTATTATCTAAATATTTTAATGTCAATTTAGTCCTTAGGAGTATAAATTAATTTAAATTGATCTAATATCCATTTAGCCCTTAGGGGTATAAATTAATTAAAATTCATCTATGTTTGTTTAACCCTAAAAGTCCTAAAATGTCTGTTTAGCCCTACAATGTCCGTTTAGCCCTATAATATCCGTTTAGCCTTAAAAATATATGTTTAGCCCTAAAAATATCCGTTTAGCCCTCAATTAAAGTTTTTTTGTTTTTTTTTACAAATGAAAATTAAAGTTTTAATATATCTATAAATTTTAATGTACCATAAAACATTTAATAAAACATTTAATAAAACATTAAATCTAGGGCTAAATGAACATTTTAACAAACAATAAATTTAACAAGTACTTAATAAGCATTTTAATGTTCGTTTAGAGTGCTTATTTTCTAAAACAATAAAATAATCTAAAATGTTCATTTAGAGAGCATTTTAATGTTCGTTTAGAGTGCTTATTTTCTAAAATAATAAAACAATCTAAAATGTTCGTTTAGAGTGCTTATTTTCTAAAACAATTGATATTTCTAATGTTCGTTTAGCACTTTAATTTTAGGATTTTAATTCTCATAAAATATCCGTTTAACCTTAAAATATCCGTTTAGCCCTAAAATGTTCGATTAACCCTATAATATTCGTTTAACCCAAAAAATGGGTGTAATTGAGGGTAATAAATGAATACAATAAAAGAGGCGAATCTTTCCAAAAGTGGGTGATTTGACACATCAAATCTATTCAGTTTAATGGGCCGGTCTTTAACTCAAACTATTTTTTGTTCTGAAAAAAAAAATTAATAATAACTTATATATTTTATGATTGAAAAAAGATATCTTATATATTTTGTCGGAGCTATTTTCTCATAAAAGAAGCTAGAGTAACATGTGACTAAACAAAAAGAGTTGGCAATTAATTGGTGTTATTTACCAACACTTTTCAATTATAGTGTTGAAAATTCTCACACTCTTTTACATTCATTGAATTTGATGTTTATTCACATAATGGATCTTTATATACAATCGTGTTTTAATCTCATTCAAATATTATATTATATTATATGTTATGTAATAAGGATTATGAGTAATTTATTCATGAGAAATATTGTAGATATTTTGAGAATATTCATGGATGTATCATTATGGTTTAGTGCAAAATGTATCATTAAGAAATATGCATTATATTTAAAAATAGATTAGTTTATTTGGTGAAGGTGGTATATACTTATGCTATTTCAATTTCATAATTGTTTAAAGTTGTTTTACACATATTTCCTTCGTTTTAAAACATTTTTTGATTTAGAAAATATATAATTTATTTTAATTTATCTGTCGTTTTTTATTATACTTATTTATACACATTAAACAATCTGTGTGTATAAATGCTTTCTTAATTTATGTGTAACAACCTTAAACAATTATTTTAATATAGAAAGAGTAAAATAAATTGTACATAAATATGCGTATAAAATAACCACACTATCCTTTATTTGATATTGATTAACTAGTATTACTCCAATAAATGAAGGCTCAATACGAGAGAGAGACTAAAAAAAAGAATATTAATTCTCCTCTATATCAAATAAAATGTAGTTTACAAAGTACCAATAAAGAAAAAAAAGTGTTAAATAAGATCTCAAGTGTTAGTCTAAGGCACTATAATTAAAAGTAGAATCATTTAAACCTTGCTATGAGGCTATAGTAATAAATAGGGATGCAAAAGATTAAGAATTTTCTGATTCGATTCGAGATTAGATTCGTATTCGAAAAATTCGAATTCGAATTTTAATATAAATTTTTTTAATATTTGAATTATTTTCGAATATGAATAATAATATCGGCGTTTTCGATTCGAAATATTTAAATATACATATATATAAATACATATGTATGTATATACTTATTATTAACGTCGAAATTTATAATTGATTAATTTCTAATCGAACACTCAAAATATATGAATTCAGATCAAAAAGGGATCAGAAATGTGAATTTAAGTGTATAAAACACTGTGCCCGAAGTAGGGTTGTAAAAGAATCGAACTTTTTTGATTCGATTCGATATTCGAATTTGAATATAGTGATTCGAATTCGAAAAATACGAATAAGAATACCTTTTTAGATTTGAATATTATCCGAATACGAATACGAATATGACCATATTCGATTCGAGTATTAGCGAATATATTCAAATAAATATAACTATATATAATTTTTTTATTTTATATATATATATTGATATAATATATATATATATATATATCCAAATATATATATAAGTAGAGTTGATGAATTTTATTGTTTATTAAGTATTATGTAGGTATATTAATTAGGAACTAATATATTTTTAAATTTTTTTTTGAAATTTAAAATTTAAAATTTTCGAATACAAATATTCGAATATTCTCGAATATATTCGAATATTTTATTCGAATCGAATACGATTTGGTTTTGTGATTCGAATAATAAATGAATACGAATACGAATATTCAAATAGTTAAACGAATACGAATAGAATATCATGATATTCGAATCGATTCGATTCGTTTACAACCCTAGCCCGAAGCCTACTCGAGCGAATTTGGTCGGCTAATCTTGGATGATTTTATGTGGCCGGCTAGAATCTTATGTAATTTATATGAGAGGAATCAGCTCTCCCGTACTTGAGTACAGAATAATTCGAACTCTTTACAAGTTAAAATTACATTTATTTATAGTTAAGAAGGAGCTTAAGTAGTGGAGATCGTGCCCACGTCTTTCACGGTTTTCGCCTTCTTTCTCGGACGTGAGCGGTTGGTTGCCCCACGATCTCCTAACCGCCGAATATGCTCTGCTTGGTACATCCTGGCCGGGCCTGCAACGTGGATTCTGACCCGTCACGGAAATGATCCTGGCCGGGTGGTTGAGAAGCCATCCATGTGAAACCTCTTGACCGGTATTATGGGCGAGCTGAACGGACTGTGGATAAGACCCGAATAGTCCTCGACGGACCGGCCGGAGTATTGGATTCCAGCTCGGTTTGGAGGATCCAACACTTATTTTTTCATTTTAATTTATTTCATATATCCAATTATTTCATCATTTAGCAGGTTTTCGAATCGAATATCATTATTATTTTTACGAATCGGATCAAATATTTAAAAAATTGTGTAAAAATTTTGAATCTCGAATCGAATATGTGAATTATATTTTTGAATTGAATTGAATATTAATTGAATTTATATTAAACGAATCAAATAAGAATCCAAAATTAGTATTCGAACTCGAATCGAATACGAATACTGTTGAAAAATTTTGAATTCGAATAAAATTTGTTAGTATTCGATTCGATTGGATTTGTTTACCACCCTAAATTAATAAATTTATAAAAAAAATCATTCTAAAAAAAATAAAGAATGGATGAAAATACAAATATACTTGAATCAAAAAAAAGTCCCATCACAAAATCAAGGTATAACAGATAAAGGGCATAATAGTAATCCGACAGTATGAGTGAATGCCCAACTGCAGGAATCTGTACAGTAGTAACAGTACAGTATGTACTATCATTTTCTATTTATTTTCCAATAATAAAGAAAAAATATATTTATTACAACAACCAACTTTTGGAAGGGTAAAATCTGTCAACTACTCCTTCACATCAGATGGTAATAAATAGTACAGATATTTCAGCAGATATAGTTTTCACCTAACCATGGTTAAATGAGCTCAACAACTGAGTTAAGACAACTCATGGCTCGGCTCCATATAAAGCCAAGCCGCATATCCCTAAAAGCCCAGAATTAAGCCATTATTTATGAAAGTGGAAAAATATTTGATAAAAAAAAGTTGCTTATGGTGTAATTATCCTTCCCACCACCTTGTTATTATAATATGCAAAATGTTGATGAAAAAAGATTTGACAATAAATAAAGCCCACTAAAGCAAAGAGAAGTTTGTGTTTGTGTTTGTTGTGTGTGTGTTTGTTGTGTCTCCCTTCTCTCTCTCTCTCTCTCTCTCTCTCTCTCTCTCTCTCTCTCTCAAAACTCTGAAATAGAGGTGACCAGAATATAGCAGAGAAGATTTAATGTCGTTAACTCATAGCCTCTAGAACCCTTTCTCTCTCTGTTTTCTCTTAGTGAGTTAGTTGTCTGAGTGGACTCTGCATTGTTTTCTCAAGAATTTACTAGCTTAGATCTGTTCCTGTTCTTGTTTAACCTCATTACACTGTTTCTAATTGAATCTCTCTTGTGTGTTTTGAGGGGCTGAGAATGAGTAAAGAAGAGTTCTTGAAGATCCAGGTAACTTCTTCTCTGCCTCATTTCTTCATAAATGGGGGGTGTGAGTGTGTGTCTGAGAGAGAGAGAGAGATTGTGTTGTTGCGTGTGCATTTGGGCTTTATGGGTAATTTCTTGATTTGGGATAGAGATTTTCTGTGCAATTTCTGTTGTTGTTAACTGTTGGATGGATGTTTTCATTCTTTAAGACAGAGTTTTGGGTTTTTAACGTTAATTTTCTTGTTTCTCACTCTGATTTTGGGTGAAAATTGATAAAGTTGAAAACTTTACCCTGTCTCTCTTCTGTGGCTTTGCTTGTACTTGCAGACTTGTGTTCTCAAAGTCAATATCCACTGTGATGGCTGTAAGCATAAAGTCAAGAAAATCTTGCAGAAGATTGAGGGTATTCTTCTTGTATACATGTATTTTTCATTTAATTAGAGCTTGAATATCTGATTTCTGGTAAAAATATTGGTGTAGGTGTATACACTACTAAAATAGATTCTGAGCAAGGGAAGGTGACAGTTTCTGGTAATGTTGATTCAGCCACTCTGATTAAGAAGCTAGTCAAGAATGGTAAACATGCTGAGTTGTGGGGTGCACCAAAGGGTGGCAACCACAATCACCTTAACAATCAATTCAAGAATCTGCAAATAGTCCATGGGAAAGGTGGTGGTGGTGGTGGTGGTGGTAACAAGGGGCAGGGGCAGGGGCAGGGGCAGAAGGGTGCCGGCAACGGCAATGGCCAGGGCCACGGGCAGCCGAAAGGTGGCGGTGGCGGTCAGGGTGGAAATCCACAGCATCAGCAGATGAAAGGGTTTCAAGATCTGAAAATCCCACCTCAGTTTATGAAGGATATGAAGATGCCTCCTAGTAATAGTAAGGACCATAATGCCAAGTCGGTGAAGTTCAAATTGCCGGAGGATGATGATATGAGTGATGATGAGTTTGATGACTATGATGATGAGGATGATTTTGATGATGATGAACTTGATGATGATTTGGATGATGCTCGGTTGATCAAGATGAAGGCGATGATGGGTAACGGCCATGGTGGTCCGCAGATGATGCCGAAGACGTTGATGCCTAATATGATGAATGGCCATCATCAGCCTCAGCTGATGAAGCCCGGTGGAAATGGTGGTCATAACGGAGGCAACGGTGGTGGAAACGGGAAAAAAAGTGGTGGTGGTGGAGGTGGTGGAAACATCCCTATTCAGATGAATCATGGTGGTGGTGGTGGTGGGAAGAAGGGTGGAAATGGGAACAACAATGGTGGTGGAAACCAAAATCAAGGAGGTGGAAAGGGTGGAAAGAATGGTGGTGGAGGTGGAGGTGGAGGTGGCGGTGGCGGTGGCGGCAATGGTGGTCAAAACAAGAATGGTGGCGGCGGAGGTGCCATGGGCAGCAATTTTATGGCTAATGGGGCCAAGAAAGTAAATGGAATGAATGATGGGCCTCATAGCATGCCTAACATGATGGCTATGAATAATGGTGGTGGTGTGGGCCATATGCCAATGGGCCAAATGGGTAGTAATTTACCAATGGGCCAAATGAACAACCTCGCCGCCGTACAAGGTCTACCAGCCCCCGCCATGAGCGGTGGTGCCGGTGGTGGTGCAGGGTACTTTCCAGGTGGTGGGCCCGACCACATGCCCACCGCTGGGAACCCCTACTATCAGCAACAACTTGCAGCGATGATGATGAACCAGCAACGGGCCCAAGGGAACGAGAGGTTTCAGCCGATGATGTATGCCCGCCCACCCCCGGCCGTAAACTACATGCCACCCTACCCACCCTACCCCTACCCACCACCACCTGGGGAGCGGGCCGATCAGTATGCAATGTTCAGTGACGAAAACACCTCGAGCTGCATGGTGATGTGAGAGGCCTCAATCGGGTGAGCAATCGACGGCTTGGCCCAACTAAACCTATATTTGCTGATTCTTTCAGTGAGGGGAGTAGGGTTCATGAGTTTATGGTTCATGAGTTTATAGTTTCATGACTATCTTTAGTCTTGATTCTATAGCACACATGGAAAATCACTTTACTTGGATTGCTTTGTTTTTTTTTTTTTTTTCAATTCCAATTTTAAATCCTAAGTTTAGATTAGTATTTCATGATAGGGAGTATTTGATAGATTATATATGAAGAAACCCTTTAGACAATGAGAGATGTAAGTGGGGTATTATGGTAATTTTGTTCATGAGAATGTTTATATAATGTTTATATGTTGAAAAACAGAAATAAAATTGAAAAGGAGAATGGGATTTAAGTTGAAATAAAAAAACAAATAATGCCCATCTTTCTGCCCATTTCTCGCCCAATTGTATTTGTTTGTATTCCATTCAAATTTACTCCATATTCGATTTGAGATCGATTGTTTAAAAATGTGTCCATTTTGCATTTGATAAGACAATAAAATGTGTAAACAGACCGAAAATTATTCGAGTCTGTCTTGTGTTTTCCGTCATCTAAAACATGTTTGAACTCGACTCGATTAATAATTCAAACAAATTTGAAGGATAATGTATTTGATTTAACTTGATTTATTTACAAATATTGTAGTTGGAGGGTAGTAAGTGGGGTATGGTGGGGGTACTAAATTTCATGAAAAACATATGGTCCTTTTTTCTCTGATAAAACAGTGGCCTTTACACACAAATACGTGCAATGCATGGACCAACTGCTATTATTTTATTTTATTTTTTCCCGTGACAATTAAATAATTGAATTATTCAAATAACGCATATATTTATGTAGAATTTTGAAATATTAATGATTCAAATAAACTCTAAATTTCTAAATATGAGTCTTTATTATCTTTATTTTAATACTTCATTCGTTCTTATAGATCATCTTTAGTGAAATGTGGATATCGAATTTAAAAAGTTATTTGTAATGTATAAACTTGAAGAAATATGTTTGTAAATTAGGAAAATCAAATTTTGGAGGGACCGTATCATAAAATTGAGACTGATTTATGACAATATGTTTGAGTTATAGAATTTCGTTTTATGAAATTATTATATATTTATGTGACCATTTTATATAATTTTTTATGTGATAATAGATATATATAGTTTAGCAATGTGTATAGTTTGGGTTTTGAAACATGATTTTAATTTCTTGAAAATAAATTTCAAATTATTAAGTGGATAGAGTTGAATGATAAATCACTTTCGGACCACAATAGTATCATTTATCACGCATGACAAATTTGGAATTTTCTAATGAAGAAATCTTTCCGAATATTATCTGACAATAGTGTAAAAAAAAAAAAATTATATTTGCTCAACTCAATTTATAATATAGGTACAATATCAATTAGTTATCGAGATTTATATCACCTAGTATGGATTCGTTATCAAGAATCCAATGGGGGTCCTCTCAAATTTAAAATAAAATAAAATAATTAATATTAGCAGTCACTTTAATAGTTATTATTTCCTCATTTGCATGTATCGCATCTACAATATATTATTATTTATTATTGCTTCCGAATTATGGACATATATACGATGTTGAAATAACATTCATATAATTTTAATAAGATAATCGATTTTTTTAGTATATGGTATTAAGACATCTACAAAAAGTATATTAGTATGTAATTAAAATGAGTTTGTAGACATTCTTATTATTAATTTATATTTTAACATATACAATGTGGATTAGTTGGATTTTTATCTAGTATCGGGTGTGCTTCATTATTGTATTATGTCCGTGCTGCAATGCCAATAATTAACTCTCTTCCATGTTCCACAACGAGGTTTTTATTTTTTAATACAATTTTTTGATAAATTTAATTAAACCATAAAAGAATTTATTATTCCAAAATGATTGTCATTTTGATCAAAATAATTTGTTTCAAAGTAAATATCATTTAGAACCGTAGCCCTGACCCGACCTGGTGCGTGGGTCACCCCCACGTGCGCCTGATACATGTCGTGTATGCATGCTTTTAGGCTCATTTAGACGATCATTTTGATAGCATTTGCATGCATTTTAAATCAGTTATCTTGAACCGAATGACGTGTTTACTTGTTTTTTTAGTTAAAATGCCATATTTTAGGATAAATTCCGTTGGGATGAAGTTCGGAGAAGGAACAAATAACAACAAAGGGAAAATGGCAAAACAACGGAAGGTTAAGGCTATTGAAACAACCCGGTTAGGCAAGCCAAAGTGGCCTGGTCGAGTCATTTGTCAAAGAAGAAAAGAATGTGTGTCGGGTTTTAACCCAGTCGGGTGAGTTCATTCAGCCCGGTCGGACGGCAATCTTAGACTCACGCGATTCTTGTGTTTTTTAGTCTAATTTGGTTAGTTTCCACTTAAAATCATCACAACCTATATAAAGGAGTTAAAATAGAGAGAGATGATTCAATAAGCTTAAGCCTTGAAGTAGAGATCAGAGGAAGAGTCGGAGTTGATTTATACAATTTTGGGTTTTATTAGTCTTTTGTTTTACTGAATGTTTACTTTTGAATATTTGATTTTGATTATTATGAACATGAGTAGCTAATTTTTTCATTGTATTTTAGAACTAGAAAGTAGGTTACGATAACTCCATTATCTATAGCTACATCGTACACTTGCATTAGTAGTAGGGTTCAGTTTTAGTGTGTCAGCACCCTCACCATATAGTTGATGTTCAAAGAAAAATTGTCCTCATTTATTTCTCTCAAGTTAAATATCATAAAATGATTATTAGAAAGGAATAACATATTTTTCTACCACAGTTAGGATATTGAATTACTTTATTGCCACCATAGATAATATTCTTTTTACCACAAATATAAAGAAATGACAAATTTATCCGTATTGATAAAACATAAATAACATCATAAGTTAGTCTTTTATGCACCAGTTGCATGGAACTAAATTCATGAAAATGGGTCCACCCAATTAGAATCCGCACGTTTTTGGATTTTTTTTATTTATTTATGTGTTACCTTTATATTATATTCATGTAATTATATTATATTAGTACGATATTTATGTACAAATATCATTACCTTTATATACTATAACTTAGAAGAAAAAAAATTAGCACAATTTGTACATATATATACATTTATATGATATTACTCATATCTTTATGTGATATTATCTATACCTTTATATTAACATAATCATAATATATAAATGTGCAACTATCATAACTAAAAGGTATGACTAAAATGTATAAAAATGAATTACATAAATGTATGATTATATTGATATAAATGTATATATAATATCACATAAATCTATGAGTAATATTATATAAAGGTATGTATGTTGATCCAAAATGCACTAAAATTCTTTTTTTTTTTTTCTAAATTCCAGTACATAAATGTTATGATATTTGTAGATAAAGATCATACTAATATAATATAAAAATTATACTAATATAATATAAAGGTAACACATGAATTAAAAAAAATCAAAAGTGTGTGGATTCGGGTCGGGTCGAACCAGCTGCATGAATCTAAATCCATGCAGCTGGTGCACGGGAAAATTTATGTAACATCTTTCATAATATCAGTCAACAATCTTACATTATATTATATATAAATGGAAGAATTATTTTAAATATTTAACTAAAATTATAGTAAAAAAGTAATAAAACTATATATGATATGATGTGATAGAAAAGTTAATTTTATGTTATAAATGACTACTATAAGTTATATCTATCTATTATTATACTTAAATACAAATGATATATCTTTTTATAAATTTTTCTTATTAAAAAGAAATTTATTTTGGAAGGAAGTAGGAATCAATCGTTATTAACTTTAATTCTCTTTTAGTCTGACACTCGGACTATTAAAATTAAAATTTACTACAAATTTAATTAACAAACTTGGACTTGATTTTATATTTATAGACAAGGACAATGTAACTACTTGTAAATAGATACATCAAATATCAAATCCAACGGCGTTGAGACATGACACGAGTTGCAGATGTATTGGTCTAGTCTTATCACAAGAAATTTAAAAAAAAAAAAAAAAGCATCAAAAGGAGCGCTGTTCCGATGTGCGAGACCCCACCGTTCCCTTTTATGTTGTCCCGTTGCGATTGCTCTGATATATCAATGCTTCACATACTCTGTGGGGCCTATTCATCTGTCTAATCGGACAGTGACCTGGGTCCCGCACTTGTACTTTGTTCCAAAAGTACTACCCAGTTTCTTCTTCGCTTTAAATGACTTGTACCTTTAAGAAGAGTCGTGCTGCAGAGGATTGCAATCTTTTTTGTGCGTGATGAGATCATCTTGCTTCCCATATACACGCCCAATAATGTGACTCGCTTCAATATATACAAAATTGATTTCATGTGTATAATATACAAGAGTGTTTTTCATATTTTTATTATTTTTTAAAGATATATTTTATAATTTAAGAAAATCATTGTATAAAGTAAAATTTTGATTGAATTAAGTTTTATATTGCATGTAAGATGTAAGAGTTAAGTATGTAATGTAAATTATGACGATGACAACAACAACTATCATAGTTGTTATTACTTCATATAATTAAATGACATTACAAAAAATAAATTGTAAAAATATACAATTTATAGTTTGTTTAAAATGTAATTGAATTAATTTCTAATCTATTAATCCATTGATATAATTAAATTTTCACATGATCATAATGTAATCACCCAACAAAAAATTATACTGTAAGCTCAAACATGTATCAATCTACAAGGTTCAAATATAGATATATTAATTATTATTTATATTAATAACAATGATAGTATTAAATTTTTTAAAAGATAGTAATAATAACAATAATAATAACAATAATAATAATAATAATAATAATAATAATAATAATTGCATTACAGATTACAAATACATACTTTTAATGTAAAATATTTACGTATAAACTTCTAATTTTATAAAACTTTAACATTTATGTTTAAGAACATAAATTTCAAAATGTAGTAATCTTCTTCTATTAAATTCTTTTATAAAAAAATTTATATTATTATAAAAAAGATGATTAAAACAAAGAAATATGTGTGGATCAATATGAAAAAGTAAATTTTTGTATAATAAATTATATTATGTATATGCATATAATTAAGAAACTTTTAACTTCAATTTTATAAAATTGATAGCTATCTAAATAATATAGCTACTTAAATAAAATTCATAGTGTAATCTATACATATTAAAATTAAAATGCATGTTTTTTTCTTTATTTTGTAATAAAGCATTCATTATTATGAAAAATGTTCTTTCTTTTGTTTTATATAATTTTAATAATGATATTTGATAGCTTATCAAGAAAGTCATGTATTTTCATTTTCTTTATAATTTTTGACAAAATATTTTAGGAGGAAAAATGATAAATTAGTAAATTTTGCCAACTTTCTACTTTTTATATATATTATAGATATTTGCAATTAAGTTCCATAAATTTTGAATTATCGCTATTTTAGTTTCATGGTGCATGACCAAGCATAGGTAACCTTGAATTTTTTTCATCTAAACTATGTACATATGCTTTTTAATCTTTTAAAATGACGTGATACTCAATTATTGAGTTGCGGAACTTAATTTGTGATAATTAATTCGAGTGAGATTGAAAGTTGGAAGAAGAAAATCATTGTTAAGTGACTAAGTCTTCATAAAAAAAAAAAAATATATATATATATATATATATATATATATATATATATAAATTAAAACAAATTCTTTTTTTTTAAGGTAATAATTATTTTGAAAAAATGAGTATTTTTTAATTAGGTGCGGTTGAGTTTGATCAAACTTAATTTAACTATGATATATTAATTATATAAAGGGTATGTGATTTATTATAATTAATTAAAAAATTCATGATGATACTTCATAAAACTCGATTCAGTTATTAATTTACATGCTAACACATGCATAAAGTAGGAGCAAAATGATAAGATATCTGTGACATGATAAAAAACTAAATATCTTTATATTTCTATTTATATAAAAGAACAACTCACCTAGTTAAAAGTTTTCTTGTTCAAAATATATTACTAATAATTATATTAACTAATTAAGGTATGTGGATAATTTTTTATTTAGAATTAAATAATTATACTTATCTCATATTCGAAATATTCTTAATACAATTAACACATGTTTTCTAAATTATTATAAAAAAAATTAATTCTAACCAAAATAAATTATTTATGATAATAATAATAATAAATAATCTTAAATTATTATTACTATAGTACACCATATAATTAACTATGAAATATTTAAAGTATGCATTTTCATACATATATGCAGGGCAAGGGCACATGTGACGTAAACAATCTTCCTCAAATTTTATTATATATATTTTATTTATTTTAATTACAAAGATTAGAGAAATACTAATTCAAATAAAAGTTAGTTGATTTAAAAGATTAGTGAAATATCTAAACTTATTAATAAATAAAACTGAAATATTTATGCATTTAATCATAGAAATGATTAAGAAATGTCGGTTTAAGTTATTTATAATGTAATTGAAATGAAAATTTGAGGATCTTATATAATAGAATAATAATAAAAACATACATAGTAAATAGAAAATATTAAAAATTTACAAATAAAAAAAATTAGAATATTAATGGAAGAGTTGAATAATATCACAGATATAACAATATATATAATAAATAAAAAATATTTATATTCTCTTTTGATTGGAACATATGTAATCAAATTATATTATGATTATTATTAATTTTAACTATATTTTTTTTAGAACTCATATATTGTACAGTATATATATATATATATATATATATATATATATATATATATATATATGTCTTCACGTGGTTTTAGTAGACCATTAAGGACACCAATGATAGTTACTACAATCATTATCTTTGATTAAAGTTACTATCTTACGATATTGCACAAGAATTTAATGATTGCATGTCTAGTTCATCTTCTTTTTTTTTTTTTTTTTCTTGGGTCCTTCTACTTTATAATTGTATTTTTAAAGTCCTTTCATTGTATTTTGTATGTACGTACGATGTAAAAAATGTTAAGTCTATCAATTCAACCCAAGGTAGTGGATTTATTTTTATTCTTCATGATATTATATTTTAGAAAAAATTGAAAAATCAAATATTACACCTAAAAAAGTTTTTAAAAAAATCAGTAAGTTATCGAATTTTTATTAAATATTCTTATATATATGTATTGTCGACTTTTTAAGTATAAAAGTAGTAGTTAAATGTTTATTATTATTAGTAGTAGTAGTATTAGTATTTTTGTTTTTTTGTGGGAAGCAGTTGGATATTGTAGATTGATAAATAGAATTTAAAAAAAGAAAAGAAACGTACGAGATATTAAAAAAAGACTTGTTTTCATGTATCAAACAAAAAAGTAAGAGCGATTACTTTTTTAAGAAAAAGTAGAAGACCAATTATTATTTGAATACTTTTATATATATATATATATATATATATATATATGTGTGTGTGTGTGTTTTTTTTTTCGACATTATATATCAACACCAAAATATATCTACTTTTGAATATCAACACTTTGAGAAAGTGGGGTGGGTAGAGTACAATAATTGATGGAAGAAATTAAATTTTGTATATTTATCACATTCCAATTTTGAATTTCTTTGAGAAAAAAATAAATTTATATATGTTGGTCTCATGTAATGATGAAAATTTCGATATCTTAATTTCACGAAAATTTCTTGATATTTCCTAAATATTTCACATATTTTACCGATATTTCACCGAGTTTCGTATAATTTGTACCATAAAACCATAAATATTTAAATCAATATTGATATTTATCGATATTTTACTATATTTCATCGATATTTTAAATATTCTTATAATTTATAGTATGGAGCCACTAATATCAAAATCAGTATTTATATTTATCAATATTTTACCGATATTTTTTTGATAAAAAATAAAATAAAAATATTAAAAATTTATCATTATAGATTATTTTTATATAAATCGATAAATTCATAATATTTTCATTTTGGTCTTTTGATGGAAGGGAAGTGGGTGCGTCTAAATTTGAAATCTGTCCAATCAAAATTATGATACTTTGATAATGACCCTCCCACCCCCAACCCCAACCCCACATTATGAATTTAAAAAATAAAAAATTCACATGTCCAGGACGAATTAGATTTCAGAAATGTAAAAATATAAAAACAAAAGATGGCGACACATATACTATTTATAAAAGGTCTAACTGTAAGAAATAAATAAAAACCCATGTGGTCGATAACTATAGGGTTCATCATTTAGGATCCTTACCCTACTCATCCATCATTGTAGATACATGTTAATATATTTATTATTGATGTATTAAATATTTAACATAATCATAAAATATAAATCATAAATATTTAAAGAGATGAAACCACATATTAACGATGAATATTTTAAATCATATTAAAAGTGGGTAAAGGAACAATATTTTTGGACCATTTAGAACTATTTTCTAGCCAATGTTTTTAGTAACCCATAATTTAAAATTATAATTTATTAGACATGGCTTAAAATTAGTTCCCAAGAGTAACGAATTAAATCCAGTTGTTTTTGGGTTATATATGGTAAGGTGAGACCCAATCCATCATATTTCGGATTGATCACTTATTTAACGAATCGATCGCAGTCATACTTAATTAATAATTACGATGAGATTGATAATTTTAAAAGAATTGACTAAATCAGTAAAATTGATGTAATGATTTTGAAATTGACATAAATGTGACTAACTTATAAGTTGGAAAGTAAAATTTGTTTGATCAGAAAATTCAATTCTTCCGAAAAATAGGAACATTAATCTAAGTACTGTATATAGTTTAGCTTTTGTCGGTTGTCCCCTATGGTTTTAGGGTTTATACAAAGTTTAATTATAAAATAATATTGTTTTTAGGAATTCAATAAGTTTTCTAGGGTTAATTATTGTGGCTTTATGATTGTTATTTTCAAAATTATATTAGGTTGCCCTATATTTCAATTCGTACAATTACACATGTGAGGAATCAAATTAATTGGACACTCTCCCCTAAATCCTAATTGTACTATACCCTAATGGTCTACTATTAAATAAACAAATATGTACTCGAAAAAAAATAAAATTATAAGATATATCATCTCAGGCCTCGTGATATAATTTTATAATGAGATGAAATTTTTCTATCTACAATTCAAACCCACTTTTTTTATAAATTAATCTATGTTTTATGATTGTGTATTGTGAATTATATATATGTTTTAAGTTGATTTATATCATGGAATTAGATATGTGAGATGATTATACGAAAATGAATAAATTTATATGAGTTTGCTCTTCAAATCAATAATCTTTTCTTTTTTAATTTCAAATAATAATAAAAAACAATAACCTTATTTTATGTTAAGTACCAAGAATTTATGGAAAGATGTTCCAATTAGCTCAAAATTTAATAAAGAATATTCTCTTTTTAATATTACGGAAAAAGAAGTGCTTTCTGTCTCGACATTTTGTATTATGAGATTTTTCATCATTTATCTTTTTTTTCTATGTTTAAAAATAATTCACTTTTAGGTCCAATTACCTGCTTAAACATATAATGTTTTATTGTGTTTTTTTTTTTTTAATAAACTACATCTACAACCCTTGAAGTTTGGTAAAACACCAAATATACCACAAGGTTTGTAAAATCACAAACAAATTCTTTAACTATAAATTACATTAAAAACAAAAACACCCACACAATGTTTCGATGGATTTCTATTAATTATTTGATTCGAACTTACACATTTTTATTAATATCATTCTAAAATTATCATATTGTAAGTTTTAAGGGGGTCATATATTGAGAGGTTGATCATTAAAGAGATCAACTTATAATGTAAGATAAAAGATATTTACTTGTTGTAGTAGGTAAATTGAAAAAAAAAAAAAAATTTATAAATGTAGAAGACTAAAAGTGAAACATGAAGTGTGAAAAGTAAATAGACCAAAAAAAAAAAAAAAATACATTGTTTTTATAAATATACAAGACTACAAAGTAAAGCGTGATATATAAAATATAAAAAATCTAATAAGATAAATTTAGTGGGTGAAAAAATATTACTTCTAATTGAGCTCCTATAGGCAACCTTAATGATTTTGTTAACTTTTTTGGTGCTTGATTTTAACCAAAAAGTAAACAATATTCACAAATTTAGAAAAAGTATACAAATTAAAAGAAGGGAGAAAAAAGGCGAAAACAATACTCCAACATCAAATTATAATATGAAAGAATTAATGAATCCATATATTTAATTATATTGATTTGGATAATTTGAATCACATTCATTGTTTTGAAATGATGAACGAACGAATACGCAAAATGGAATAAAAAAATCTCATTTTCTATTAAATAATCACATCAAAAGCTCAAGTTGCTATTAAATAATCACAAGTAATAAGCAAACCAATCACTCAATTCGTGTGACATTATAGTTCATGTCAATATCAAATTGATTTTTCAATGTTTTTATTTAGAATATAATTATGAAGTATTTCGCTTCCAAGGATTAAAAACCCCATTTTGGTAAGTGATGAAATCATTTGATTTTGAATTCATTAATTCTCATTATAATTATATCTTGCTTTTAAATTCAGAAACATGTTGCATTGAAGAGTCAAGAACTCGCTTAACAAGCAACAAAATCATCGATTTGCCATATGCAACCTAATTTATCTCTCAATATATATATATATACACCCTTCGATGAGTTTGTAAAATATAATTAATTTATTCATCGACTATTCAATTATGAATTGGATATTAGAGAAACTAATTGTTTTAGTCGCGTAATGAGTTTTTTTAGTTGTCAGGGTTTTTGAAAATACTATCATTTATGTAATTTGCAAAATTAAAATTGTTTTTTGATCTACATCTATTTATTGCAACCAATATAATTTATGATAAATTATATTAAATAATTATGGTCTAATTAATATTAATCGCTAAAAAATATCGATTAAAACAGGTTGAGAACTAATTAAAAACACATTTTTTTCTAAACATTGTGGGTGTAAAACTGTTTCCCCAAATCTTGAGGCCCTAAAACCAGTTTTCGAACTATAGTTAGGTGTAACATATTTTTCTGAAACTTGGAAACCAAAATTTTCAATTGACCATTAATATAGATGATGAGAAGAGAATATTTTTTTCATCAAATATTATATATATATATATAAGATAATTTTGTTCAATATTAATAATAATAAGTTTGCAATTTAATCCAAACATTGCGTATCCAATCAAATCTCTACAATAAGTACCGATGAATTCTCGTGACTTACTTTTGCTAATTAGAAAACATATTTAATTAATTTCTTAATAAAAAAACACACATTTAATTAATTAAAAAATGGTAGAAGTCAAAAGAAGTGGGGTTAGGAGGGGATAATTACGAGGGGGTTCGTCTTTCAAAGCTCACATTTCTAGGTATCATTTTGCAGAATATCACATGAGAGTGGTGGGTAGATTGGGTGGGGCCATTCACTTTATTTTAAACTATACATTGATACTAAAATAAATTATTAACATTTTTCAGAATGACGTAGATATATTTTTATATCTTTATTTTTAAGTGTTTGTTAGTAATTTAAATGCGATTAACAAGAAATTGATACCAACGAAAAATAGCAAACACAAATTTATTCATCTAATTCGTCAAGAATAACTAAATTCGATATATTTTAAGAAACGAAAAATTTATAACCCGCCACCAGAAAAGAGAAAACCCTAATTTATTTCAGTCATTTGGTAGACATTATTCTTTCTTAATTGGTCTTTTTATTTAAAACATGGCAGATTAATTTAATGGGAGACTTATGGCTATGAAATTCATAAAACTTCCCAGAATAATAATAAGTTTAACTTCTGCACATTCATCTTTGCATAAAATTATAATCTTATCCAAAATTATTGATACTTAATTCCTTGGTATCAAAATAAGTACTTCATGGACCTTTCAAAAAAAATAAAAAAACATTCTTCATATATTTTAAGATAACTATATATATCTTTTAAGATTATCTCACAAAGATTAATAAATCATTTAGTATGTAATATTATATGTATAAAATACTATATACAAGATAAAAGTTTAGTATACAAAAAAAGATATGTGTAGTGCAAAAATGAAAGATAAATTGAAACAAATTTAATTTTCTAAAGTGAAAGATATTCTGAAACAGGAGAATATATCATTTTAGAAAAACAATTTGTCACAAAATATATGTTGTTTAAGGAATTTAAATAGATAATTGTCATAAATCTTTTGAAATTGTCCACATCAATGAATTACTCTTCTTGAATTAAATATTTTAATATTTAAAAATGAGCATTGATATGAAAACAAAAATTACAAATCACAAGTAAATAAGGACGAGTAAGAAATTGAATAAAGTTTCTTAAATTTTGTGAATTTTCTAAAACGGTACTTTATTTAGAACGGATAAAATAAACATTTTAAGCGATTGGGAATCTTGAATTTATCAATCTATTACTTCAATTTAGATTGAAGGGATTTTGGGTTAGGCAAAATTTTGGTTGAGATCGTCTTATTAATATCATTTCGTAAGATGGATCGGGTTGAATATAAGAATTCATGTAATATTTTTGTCTGTATTAGATAATACTTTTTTATATATTATTAGGATGCGTTTTGAGTAAAATTTGATGATAAAAAAAATATGTAATACTTTTATATATAACAAGTAATATTTTTTTATATATTAAGTAATATTTTTGTATTACATGACCTGAATTGGGTCTCGAGTTAAAAAAAACACGTGGATCCTAGGTTGTTTAGACACTCTTTTCTCTCGTGCAACATGTAATATTTTTGTAAATATTATGTATTATTTTTCTATATATCGGGTAACAATTTTGTATTATGTACATATACTATATAATATAATACAAAAGTGTTACCTGATATATAGAAAAGAATTACCTAATACACAAAACAGTTGTGTTCACCTACCCACCGTGGGCACAACCCACGATTGATGTGTCAAAAATCCAGAATATCTATTAATTTCACTTTTCATATGATGAGGAGATGAGATCATTATACTTCAGCAGTGGACATATTAAAAATTGCCCACGATGAGTATTTGAGCATTTTCCATACATAAAAATATTACGTATTTATTCCGACCCAATCTATCCCATCTCACGAGATGAGATTCATGAGACAATTTCGCACAAGACCTCCTCTTTAGGTTAAAATAAGGGTGGGACTAAACACACCCCAAAAACTTCTAAGTGTACCTCATCCATGTGTTATTTTACACATGATTTTACATATAGATGGGATGTCCTTAGAAGTTCTTGGGAGTGTGTTTAGTCCCACCCTAAAATAATTTCCATTCAGCCCTCTATATTAGTCTTAATTAGTTTTTAGTTCCAAAATATAATTAAAAAAACATTTTTATATCTGTATGTTTTCAAGAACTTGTTATTTTAGTCTCATCTTGTTGCAACCGATAATTAATTTTAACTGGTTAATTTTGGTTTTAGCTTAAATATTACATGATATCGAAAAGAATATTCATCATGCTAATCATCATATTTGATCGAAATTATTGGTGACAGTTTAAGTATAATTAGAATGGTAATTGTATGTGGACATATTTTACATAGATAAAAAAGTATAGAACATTAATTAAAAATTAAAATGATATTTAAATGACAATCATACCTTTAATAAAGATATATATAATCAAATTTTCAAATTTAAAATCAAAACAATATTTTTCTCTCCACCAATTATGAAACAATATTTTCTCCAAATAAATAAGTTTGTAGTTTTAAGAATAGTTTTCATAATTTATTGTCATAAATTACATAAAAAAAACTAAGACTGTCTGTTTGAGGAGATATAAAATTTGACTTGATAAATATTTAAAATTATTGATTATTATACAAATATTTGTTTGATGATGAAGAAGATTTGACTTGAAAAATTATTTTAAAATTATTAATTATCTTACAAATATTTATTTAATGTGTGAGGATTCGACTTGATAAATATTTTAAAATTATTAATTAACTTACAAATATTTTTGAATTATGAAGAGGAAGATTTGACTTAATAAATATTTTAAAATTATTGATTATTTTACAAATATTTGTTTAATAAGGAAAAGATTCGAATTGATAAATATTTTAAAATTATTAATTAATTTACAAATATTTTTTTTAAATTATTAATTATCTTACAAATATTTGTTTGATAAGATAAAGTTTCGAATTGATAAATATTTTAAAATTATTAATTAACTTATAAATATTTTTAAATTACAGAATTTTTTTATTAAAATATATAATAATTTTATGGGTATACTTAAACCATTTCACCATATATTTCCTTTTTAAAAATTTATTTTTATATTTATATTTAATATTTCTATTCAATTTGATTTTTTTACCTTATAAATAAACTTTTCATTTCAACTATATTGACTCATATTTTTTCTCCACTCTAAAAATTTTCTATAATATTTATGTTAACCACAAAAAAAATTCTATAATCTTTTTATTTTTTTTAAATAAATAGAGATTTTCATTAAGATAAAAAATAAAATGTTACTAGCAGAAATGCAAGCGACGATCTTTCTGTTAACCGTATCTATATTTTTTTTATAATATTTCTGTTAACGCATATCTATTCTTATTTTAAAAGTTTTCCATAATTTTTTTGTTAATCCATATCTGAATTTCAAAATTGTTATAAAAGATTTTTATAATTTTTCTTATCAAAATTTCATAATTATTCTAAAAGTTATTGGAGGAGCAACACTTTGAAAGATATGCAAATAATAATTAAATAAAGAGCAACTTAATTGAAGATATAAATAATAATTAAATAAATACCAACTTTAATAAAGACCAACTTAATTAAATTTAGTTGTTGTTTTGGAAATGTTGATTAACAGTTGTATTGGAATAAGCAGGAATTAGCAGATAATGGGCGTCATCTCCATTATCATAAAATCAAATTATATTACGATTAAAATAGTCATTTAATAATATTAATAATATTTTTAATTAATTTTTTTTTACTTTTTACCATGGCAGAATCTGCTCACCTAACACGTCTCTAATTAGAATTAGTTGGTAAAGTATAGTAAAAATGTATTTATTCAAAACACAAGAACTAAAAAGCTCAATCAATAGATCAATCATCAATATAGGAAACAAATATAAATTGATGAAAATTTATTGGGATTTATTTAATGGCTTGACTTTTGAGACCTCAAAACTTGGACAAAAAGTACTAAAATGCGCAGTGTGCGTTTTCCCATGCAATTGAAGAAGTGGCTTATGCTAGAATTTTTAAACTAGCTTCAATGGAAAGTATAAATTATTCCCTTTCTAGATTCTATATACATTAACTTTATTTTTAGCACTGTCTCATTTTTATTTTTCATTTATATAGGTCTAAAGAATTATATTTAAAATAAATTCACTGTTCATTTTACATACATTCACGTAATTATTCGCTTTAGAAAAGATAATGTGTCGATCAAATGTATGAATGTTTTAATCTTACTTTTGTAAAAGCCAAATAAGGAGGACATTAAATTATTATAAAAATAAAAACAAATCGAAACACATGCTTAGTTTTCATCTTCTTTAATGAGTATTACTATTATTTTCCTGGGAAAAAGGCAACTTTGGAATAAAACTTCAACAAACATTCATATCAGACTATTTCATACATATAATTTAATGAGATAGAATTTAATTATTTATAAATTAATTCATTTTTACAAACTTATATGTGGATCAAGTCTATTCTTTATTGACAAAGTCTTTAAAAGAACGGTGACACAAAAACCGTTTTGTTCATCGGTTAGCTATATGTGAGATTGGAGAATGGAATCGGTGATGGTGAATCGTTTAGTGTATGTCAGGTCATGAGCAACGTCCATTGACTATTTATATTTCACTGCATGAGATGCTTTTTCAAGGATTGTTTGGGGACGAGATTGTTGCATTGTCCGCTGATCAGAACCCCACGCTCTTTTCGGTCAACGCCATTGGTCATGTCATACATGGGATACTATTGACCGATTCACGACAGGTTCTGGGTAAGATTTGGAAGCATATCAAGAAGACATTGTTCCACTGATCGGGTAAGGGATTGCGCCTTGTACTGTTGCTCATAGATCATGGGTTTGTTTACTATGCTACGAGAGATCGTCCTCTCTCTCTTCGACAGAGCTCTCTGCAATGTCAAAATGGAGAACATCAATTAGGGCAGGGCTCGACTATGGCATTCTATAACTCATCTCACGAAATTAAATTAACAATTGTTATCAAATTTTAATATTTTTTTAGATTTGATATTTACAAATATTTACCTATATTTATTAGTATTTATTAAAAAAAAAAAAAAGGATTCTAAGTTTAACTATTACTCCATCTTGCACAAAAAAAAAATATATAATCATTAACTCAACATGTTGCCAAATTTCCTTTTCTTTTCGTTTCCTCTTTTGTGAAGCTCACTTTGTTGCCTACATTTTCCTTTTCAATTAAAAAAAATTGTTTAAAAACAAAAAAGTAGTAGAGTTAGTCGTCAGCCGAGCCAATTAGCCGCCAATGCATGAGCCGCAAAGTGAGGGGTAGAAAAGTAAAAGCAGAGGGCGGAAGCGATAACGATGATGAAAACGGCCACGATTGTCAGTCCATCAGCCTGTCAGGAGCGACACCAAAATTCTGTGATAAATAATAATAACACCAAACTCTAAAAATAAAAAGGTAAAATATAAGCTAAATAGTTTGATATTTTTACCAAACAGTATAATTTTGTGATTTTTTTATCACAATTTTTATAAATTCTCTAAAATAACCCTTACATTTTACTGAGAATAAGATAAGTCAATCAATTAATGTTTTATTAGGATATTTAAACTTGAGGACAGAAGTGTCATTTTCAGTGAATTGTGGTGAAAAATTATATTGAATGATAGAAAAACAAATCACTATTTTGGATTGTTATACCTAAATAGAAAATTAATAATAACAACAACAATTTACTATTAAAAAATAAAGAAACTCATTAATTGTGAGTCATTTTTTGAATATTTCTATTTTCAAATATAAAAATTTTAATCAAAAATACGTTTTACGTAATTATATAGTTGAATCACATCGAGTGTTCACAAAAGTTTTAATGAAATCATCTTATGAAACATATTTTATGAGACACAACACCATCCAATATTGATACAATTG
The DNA here is from genome assembly GCA_028654395.1 of Scutellaria barbata. Classification (NCBI taxonomy): domain Eukaryota; kingdom Viridiplantae; phylum Streptophyta; class Magnoliopsida; order Lamiales; family Lamiaceae; genus Scutellaria; species Scutellaria barbata. The sequence goes on along the minus strand of CM053652.1, from coordinate 19,363,123 downwards.
AAAGAAAATAATTATATGATTGCTTATTCGTAATCCCCAAATGATTCTACCTTATTAGGATTATTAAATATTTTTTAATATAAAATCCGGAAATACATTTACAATCTTAGGTTGTGTTTGGATATGGTGATATAGAATTCTTAAGATTTAAAATAAATATATCCTAAATTCTCTTATATTGCTAAAAAATTAATTCAAAATAAAATTGATAGATTTTAAATTCACATATATTCAAATACCATCAATCAATTTTGCTATCATAAATTTTAAATCCCCCATCCAAACACATGTTTAAAGTTTACATATGTTTTCTTTCAAGAAATACTCCTTTTTTTTCAAGTTAGATGATTGAAATCCCCTCTTTGTTAAAATGTTATTTAAATTGTTTGTCAATATAAATAAAAATACTTAAAGTTATACTTAAATCTATGTTATAGTTGGAAATTGCTAAAATGTGTTTACCGTGGACAAGTTTTAATATATCTATCAATGATGCATAATGATCTCATTCACAAGTTATATGAAAAGTAAAATTTATATGTATGTTGGATATTTGACATATCAGTGATAGATATATATTAATATATAAATAGTGGATAGGATAGTAGGATTATATTAGTATCATAGATACCATAATATATATATATATATATATATATAACTATTCAATTAAACTTTATTAATGAATATTTAACAATAAAATAGGGTTTCCAAATGCACCGATGCCCATTTTGTCAGTGGGAAGGAGGGCAGTGTGGAAACAAGGCTTGCATGTTTCTTGTGATTTGTGGTCAAAGTCAAAGCCCCTTTTTTGTCTTTTACTACTATCCACTCCACCCATAATTTAAATATTAAACAATTAATATCACGTTAATCTTATTTATTTGACCAGCCGGAATTATTAATGGATTCAAGTTATTGGTGTGTGGAGTTATCGCTTACTCCACAATTATTGGGCCATCAAATACTTTGGTTTTGACCATATGAATGGGAGATTATAAATTAGTCATGACTATAACAAAATGCTTAAATGTTTATTATTGACATTTTTTAATATATTTATTGATAACGTATAATAATTTTATTTTCTTGTTATATGAAAAGTGAAATTAATAGATATTTTGAATTGTTGACATATCAGTCGTATGTTTATATTAACGTATCTACAATTGGTAGGTAAGTAGGAATGTATGACTATAAGGTTTTTAAAATTAAAATTGACAAATTTAACTGATGGAGTATAAGTGACTCAGAAAAAATGGGACCTGATGAGAGGAACTTGGAATCGGAAAGTTGAAGCTTAAAACCGACCGAATTAGCACTAAACCAAAGGTTGCATGAAAACTTGCTGCATGGACCGGCCCCTAAATTAAGTTAGGGTTCTTGCACAGCGGTTAGATTTGCAACGAAAAATCGTTACGATTGGTTAAGGCAACAGCTAAATTGGTTGAGGGCTATTATTCTACAAGTGTAGGTCTATATATGATTGTAGTTTGAGAGCTGAATTCAACTGAGAGCAATTGTAATCGAGTTAGGCGTAATTTAGGGTTTCAGTTCAAGAACCCTAGTCTTTGGTTTTCATGTATAACGTTGATTCTTCAATTGGGTAGTGAATTGGTCGATCTGAGAAAGTGGATGTAGGCTGGTATTCAAGCCGAACCACTATACATCGTTGGCATGTTGATTTACTCATTTTTCATTTTCGCGATCAAATTGGGGTTTTCATATTTGGGTTCATTTGTTGAGAATTCTTTCAATTGAGCTGGGCAATTTGGTGCTTGGATCAACAAGTGGCGCCGTCTGTGGGAATAGAACCCACGGCAACAGATGAGCACCATGAAGCTCGATGTAGAGAAGTTTACCGGAGATGAGGAATTCAATCTATGGAAAGTGAAGATGGAGGCTCTCTTTATGTAGAACAATTTAGAAGATGCATTGAAGAAGCCATCTGTTGCATCGTCTTCTGAAGCCGCAGAAAAGATAAAAGAAATCGAGAAGAAAGTTAAAAACGTCTTGATCCTGTGCCTTAGCGGAATGACATTGCGTGAAGTATGCAAGGAAAAGACAACAAGGGCCATTTGGTAGAAACTTAACTCGATCTATATGACCAAGTCTTTGGCAAGTAGACTCTACCTCAAGTAGAAACTCATCTCTTTCAAAATCCAAGATGAAAGAAAGGTGCTAGAGAAACTAAGAGAGTTCAATAAATTCTGTGATGATTTAGAGAACATCGGTGAAGAAATGAAGGATGAAGACAAAGAACTTCTCCTCTTGAACTCTCTGCCTAAATCGATGGAGCACTTCAGGGATGCGTTGGTCTACAGAAGATTCTTTTCTCTCACATTAGAAGTGGTTCAAGTCTCCATCAAAACGAAACTCATAAGTGCTGGAAGTTCAGAGCCAAAACCAGCAAATCATGCTGAAAGACTGACAGTAAAGTATAAGGAAACAAGAAAGAAAAAACTCAATGCAAATGTTAAGGAAAACAAAACCTGAATGAGTCTAAGTCTGGAAATGATAAAGTAAAAACAATGAGGTGTTTCTCTTGTCATAAAGTAGGTCACATTAAGAAGAATTGCCCTGAGAAGAAGAAAGCACATGTCAACCAGTAAGCTTCAGTAGCTAAAGAAGCCTACATTAATGCTGAGATGTTTTGCATTGTTAACACTCAACTAAAAAATGAATGCATATTGGACTCCGGCTACTCATTTCATATGTGCCCAATGAAGGAATGGTTCTCAGATTTAAAATATGAAAATTAAAGGTTGGTACTTCTTGGCAATGATCAGACATGCAAGATCTCAGGGATTGGAAGTGTGAAGCTCAAGCTGCATGATGGAAGGATTAGAGTACTTTCAAAAGTCAGGTATATTCCCCAACTTAAGAGAAACTTGATCTCACTTGGCTTGTTAAATGAAACAGGTTATGAATTAAGAACAAATCAAGGAGAGCTCCTAATTACCAAAAAAAATAAAGTGGTGATGAAAGGCAGGAAGGAGAATGGCTTGTTCACTTTAATAGGAACAACTATAGAAGGACAATGTTATCCTATTATGAGCAATCAAGAAGCTATCTTATGGCATAAAAGGCTGGGGCATATAGGTGAGAAAGGACTCTAGGAGTTATCCAAGAGACAACTCCTAGGTGGATGTAGCATTCTAAGGCTTGAAGCATGTGATCTTTGTGTGTTAGGAAATGCCAACAAACAAAGATTTCCATAAGTCATTCATACTACTAAGGGAATTTTGGATTATGCTCATGCTGATGTTTGGGGACCATCATGGACTAAATACCAAGGTGGAGGTAAGTACTTTTTGTCCATAATAGATGATTTTCCTAGGAAAACATGGATATATATCATGAAGCATAAGAATGAGGCCTTTAATAAGTTTAAAGAATGGCTAAAACTTCAAGAAAATAAAACTGGAAAGGCCTTAAAACACCTAAGAATTGATAATGGTTTAGAAATTGTTTCAAAAGAATTTCAAGAATTTTGTAGAATTAAGGGCATAACTAGGCATAGAACAGTAGTTGCTACACCACAAAAAAATGGCATAGTTGAAAGAATGAATATAACTATACTTGAAAGAGTTAGATGTCTACTTATAGATGCTGGATTGCCTAAGCATTTTTGGGGAGAAGCTGTTGCTACTGTTGTGCATTTGATAAATAAATGTCCTTTTTCTGCTATTTCATTTAAAACTCCTGATGAGGTTTGGTATTAAAGACCATCTAACTATCAGTCTCTGAAAGTTTTTGGATGTCTAGCCTTTGTTCACGTAAGACAGGATAAACAAGGGCCTTGAAGTGCATTTTCATTGGATACCCTCAAGGAATTAAAGGTTATAAGCTCTGGTGCATTGAAGCTGGATACCAGAAATGTATTATTAAAAAGGATGTGGTATTTAAAGAATCGGTTATGGGGTTCAAGCATAGACGTAATCAAACAACTGAACTAAAATTCCAACATCCCTACAAATGAAAGAGCAGCTTCAAGTTCAGGTAGAGCTATAAGCATTATCTGATCAAAGAATTAATGAAGACCAATAAGACTCTTAAGTTAGAAAGAACCTGCAAACTATGGATCAAGAAAATCACCAACTACCCCAAGATCTTAGCAACTACCGTTTAGCTAGAGATAGGGGAAAAAGAGTAATACACCCTCCTAATACGTATGGAGAAGTTGATGTTGTATCCTATGCTCTAGTAGTAGCTCAAGATATTGAATATCCAAAACCTGTAAGTTACAAGACAGCTATACAATCTGAAGATAGGGACAAATGGATTCAAGCAATGAATGAAGAACTAATGTCTTTAGAAAAAAACAAGACTAGGATCCTAGTTGACAAGCCAAAAGATCAGAAAGTAATTGGATCAAAATGGATCTTCAAGAAGAAATTTGAGGTAACTGAAGTGGAGAACATAAGGTACAAGGTAAGATTAGTTGCAAAAGGTTTTACACAAAAAGAAGTGATAGATTTTAATGAAATATTCTCACTTGTGGTTAAACATGTTTTTATAAGAATTTTGCTTGCTTTAGTTGTTCAATCAAGAATGGAACTTCATCAACTGGATGCGAATATAGCCTTTCTTCATGGAGATTTAGAGGAAACTCTCTATATGCAGCAACCGGATGGTTTTGTAAAGTAAGAAAATGAAGGAAAGGTTTGTCTTCTTCAGAGATCTCTTTATGGACTCAAACAAAGTCGAATGCAATGGTACAAGAGGTTTATATTTTCATGATTAGCATAGGTTTCTATAGATGCAAGCATGATAGCTGTGTATATTGTGATAAACCTGGAGATACACCCTACATTTACTTGCTTTTATATGTGGATGATATGCTAATAGCTAGTTCAAGCATAACTAAAATCAATTTGCTAAAAGAAAATTTGAAGTCCCAGTTTGAAATGAAGGACTTAGGACAAGCAAAAAGGATTATAGGCATGGATATTGAAAGATATAAATTTGGAACTAAACTCATTTTGCATCAATCTGATTATGTTCATAAAGTGTTAAAGAGATTTATGATGCATGAAGCAAAAATAGTCTCTGTACCACCAGGTGCTCAGTTTAAATTGTATGTTAAGCACAAGCCTAAAACTGAACATGAAAGGATCCAAATGCAAACTTCTCCTTATGCTAGTGGAGTAGGTAGTATCATGTACTTAATGGTATGTTCAAGACCGGATTTAGCTTTTGTTATTAGTGTTGTTAGCAGGTACATGGTTGATCCTAGAAGATATCATTGGGAAGCTCTTAAGTGGATGTTTAGATACTTGAGAGGATCAGGCAATGTAGGATTGAAATTTACCAAATGTGCTACTAACACTAATATTCTTGAAGGTTTTGTAGACTTAGATTTTACAGGGAACTTAGACAATCGAAAATCGCTTACTGGTTACATATTCAAACTTTTTGGAATTGCTGTAAACTGGAAATCAATCCAACAACCGGTTGTAGCTTTGTCCACTACCGAAACATAATACATAGCCATGAGTGAAGTTGTGAAAGAGGCTATTTGGTTATAAGGAATGCTGAAGGAATTGGAAATTCAACAAGATAGAGTTGTGATTCATTGCGATAGCCAAACTACACTACATCTAGCTAAACACTAAGTGTTCCATGAACGGTCCAAGCATATAGATTCAAGTATCATTTTGTGAAAGATGAAATAAAGAAAAGTTTTGTAGAAGCAATGAAGATTGGAACCGAGGAAAATCCTGCTGATATGCTTACAAAAGCATTACGCAGCACTAAGTTCTCTTATTGTATGCTACTGATAAATCTCAGCTGTTGGAAGAAAACATGAGATGAAACTGAAAATCGAAGATCAAGCCATTTTTTCAGACTTAAGGTGGAGAATTGATGGAGTATAAGTGACTCAAAAAAAATGGGGCTTAATGAGAGAAACTCGGAACCGGAAACCTGGAGCTTAGAACCAGCCGAATTAGCACTGAACCGGAGGTTGCATGAAAACCTGCTGCATGGACCGGCCCCCAAATTAAGTTAGGGTTCTTACGCAGCGGTTAGATTTGCAACGAAAAATCGTTATGATTGATTAATGCAACAACTAAATTGGTTGAGGGCTATTATTCTACAAGTATAGGTCTATATATAATTGTAGTTTGAGAGCTGAATTCAACTGAGAGTAATTGTAATCGAGTTAGGCGCAATTTAGGGTTTCAGTTCAAGAACCCTAGTCTGTGGTTTTCATGTATAACGTTGATTCTTCAATTGGGTAGTGAATTGGTCGATATGAGAAAGTGGATGTAGGCTGGTATTCAAGCCAAACCACTATACATCGTTGGTGTGTTGATTTTTTCAATTTTTGGTATCAAATTAGGGTTTTCATACTTGGGTTCATTTCTTAAGAATTCTTTCAATTGAGCTGGGCATTTTGGTGCTTGGATCTACAATAACAAATGTTAATTTGTCATTTAATCAACACTTTTCACCCATATATATATATAAATAAAAGGAGGTCCAAATGTAAATTAACTAAAAATATTTTATCTATATGATTAAATACTATGTATATGATCGATTTTATTCAGAGTTACTCTAATGTATGGAATAGGCATCATAATGTTTTGACAAATATGACTTTCAACCTTATATATTTGAACTCACCATATCATCATTTTTTAGTACTAGTTATATATTACAAAATAATTTTGAATCTTTCTCATGTTACCAGACAATATTTACATAATTCATTGTCTATGTGTTTGTATAAACATATATATCATTCTTTAGATTTTGAATTAAATAGTGTTATAATAATTCTGAAAATGATATGTTAAATTTCCTGTAATTTTTATTAATATTTTGCTCATCATCTTTAATAAATTTTACTGATTTCATTATTTTCATAAAATTAAAACGTGATATTAATTTTTTTTTAATAAGCTATAAACTTGTAGTTGTAGCTAGCCACCTAAAAAAATCCACTTTATGCTTGTCCGATGCTTTATATAATTTTAATCTTAAGTAATATGATATTAGAATTACGTCTAAGAAATTCCACTTTTATTAAATTAAAACTGATTTTATAATTTTTTGATAGAGAGCGTATTTAAATTAATATCCTTTATGTTTATTTTTTTATACTTAGCCTTTGTAATTCTACTATCATTGTATTGAACAATCCTTTTGTCGAAAGATTAAGAAAAAATTCTTCAGAATTATTGTTAAATATTAGCGTTCAAATTAATTTATGATAAAATTAATTATTATGATACACTCGATCAACTAAAACAATTGAAATAAAATTGTACAATAAGTCAACATAAAAAATAATAATAATAATAAGCTGTTTAAAAAAATAATATATATATATATATATATATATATATATATATATATATATATATATATTTGCATGGCCGGTTTTATTTAGATCCATTTTTTCCATAATTAATTTTCTGCAAATCCAACAAAAAAAAAAAAAAAGCTCCATAAAATTCCTCCAATGGAAGTGTTGATCTCATTCTCCTCCCCAGTCATCATCATCCCACTCATCCTCCTAATCATCCTCCGCTTCATCGTCCGCCCTAAGCCCGTCCAAATCCCAATCAGAGGCAGCCACGTGTTCATCTCCGGCGGCTCGAGTGGAATCGGGCTGGCCATCGCCCACCGCTGCGCTGCCGAGGGCGCTGACGTCACCCTCCTGGCCCGCAACACCGTCAAGCTAGACGAGGCCAAGCAGGCGATCAAGAAAGCCACGGGGCGTGACGTGGCGGTGGCCAGCGCTGACGTCAGGGACTATGAGGCGGTGAGGCGGGTGGTGGAGGAGGTGGCGCCGATCGATGTGCTGGTGTGCAATCACGGCGTGTTTCTGCCGCAGAAGCTGGCGGAGCAGGAGCTGGAGGAGATCAAATTCATGGTGGATGTCAATTTGATGGGGACCTTCCATTTGATTAAAGCTGCATTGCCCCGAATGAGGATCAATCGCCCGGGCCGGGCCCCCGGTTCCATTGCTATTATCTCGTCTCAGGCTGGTCAGGTAATACTCTTACGCTATATTCTTTCTTCATTTATATATGTGAAGTCATGTGATATATATTTAGCAATGAATTTGGGAAGTCTAATTCAAGAAAATGTGGATAACATTAATTAGATGCTTTAGTATGAAATGCAAGTTCAATGAGACAAAGTTAGCAATTAATTGGCCTTGAAATGGCATTGAGAATATTAATTTCTCTTTATTTTAGTATGTTGATTTGAATGACATTCTCTTCTTATAATTCCCATAAAAATGTTCTTTTTTTTTTAGTTTTTTAGCCATTTTAATCAATTATACTCTTGATATAGGTTAGAGTGGTACGACCAAAAAGTCAGAATGGTACATGGAAAATAGAATGACTTAATTCTATATATTGGTACGAAATGGGATGGTATGTTGTGCGTTTTGGATACTGATGATGATGAAAATAAACTGACTAAATTCTATTGATACGGACTAGTGCAGGTTGGAATATATGGGTACACAGGATATTCAGCTAGTAAATTTGGACTCAAGGGTTTGGCAGAAGGTCTACAACAAGAGATAATATCAGACAACATTCATGTCTCCCTTATCTTCCCTCCAGACACGGATACTCCTGGATTCTTGGAAGAGAAGAAAAGAAGGCCACATCTGACGAGTATGATAGCATCCACGTCGGGCCTAATGACAGCCGATGAGGTGGCGAAGAAGACGTTGAAGGGGATTGAGAAAGGGTCTTTTGTTGTTCACTGCAACTGGGAGGGTTTCTTGCTCTCTGTTGCCAATGCTGGTCTTTCCCCTCAGAGATCCTATTTCATGGCATTTGCCGAGGTCATGACTGCCAGCATTGTTCGTCTCATCGCATTGTTATTGCAGTCGAATTCGTATCGGATCATTCAAAAATGGCATGCATCACCTGCTACTACATCTACTCTTGCTGCTGCTTAACTTCTACTACATCATGTAAATAGTGTCCACCATTCTTGCCTCTTAACATTTTTCTCTTGTAGATAATAGTATTACATAAACTTAATACGTGCAATCAAGCCTAGAATATTCATGAATCTAGATTTATGATTAGTACATAAATGCAACTAGATTCATTAATCCATCTATTAGGATAAATAATCTTGTCGTAATGTGAATTTTAAATCAAGTAATATTTTTTTTTATTGGTCATTCTTGGATCTCAAGGAGTATTGGATTTGTTGACAACGGTTTTGTAGAGAATCATCGTACGACAAGGGAATAGGTCGCGCCTAAAATCATCCCAAGCGCTGCTAATGTCGCTACTAAGCTATTTCTTTGGAAAGTTCCTACTACAATGAGAAATTTAGTCTTCTCAAATCATGCATGATCTAATTTTCTTAATAGAAAGATACTTAGTCCCCATATCTGCAAGATTAAATTCAGAAGAAATTTTGTCCAATATAACAATACCATTTTCAACTATATCCTATATATGTAATGGAACCTAACATTAATATGTTTAGTTCTATTATGAAACATAAGATCTGTAGAGGTGATGACTGCCAATACATATAGTTCGTTTCATCGCATTGTTTTTGCAGTGGAATTGGTATGGGATCATTCAAAAATTAGTGGGATTATCCTATATAATTTCTTTCAACTAGAGTGTAAATTATTCATAGTATTTGATAAATTAAAATAATATTTATTTTAGATTGTGTTATTAAGTTTTTATAATCTCTAGATATATACTGCGGGAAATTTCATTGGGTTTTGAAAATTTTGCGTTGGTCTCCTCTATTAAAAGAATTACACATTACATATAGGATATCGAAAAGTTTATGCATTATTCCCTAAACCGTCAAACATCATGAATTTGAACTGTATACATCTGATATGCAACTTTTGAAGAGTTTTGACTAGTTTATATGTTGTGAATAAACTACTATACCCTTGGATTTGTGTGTAATTAAAACATATGTATTGAGTTACTGTTGACGCAAATATTTTGATATCACACGTGTAAATGATGTCATCTTTTAATAGAAGGAAGACCAACACAAAATTTCCAAAACAAAACTTAAGAAGGTTTCGTGCATTTTAACCTATAATTTTCCTTACAAACTTCATGTCCTGTGAAAATTTGGTGTTATATAGATTGGATATTATATTTGATAGTGCAAAAATGGTGAAACCTATTTGATAGAATTGGCAATCCATCTGGGTTGGGACACGATAGTAATCATTTCGACATGAACCCAAACTCATTTTTATTTCGTGTCAAATATCCTGACTAGAATACTAACCAAAATTTCACGGTTCAATATGACTTAACCCATTTGACACAATTTTTTTTTTAATATTATGAAAATGCAATAACACTTAAATTGGTACAAAACAGAGGTGACAAGTTTAGTAAACCACAATTCACAAACTAATAGCCTCAAACAATTATCATTATTTTCCATTAAATGTTTAATGTACAAATTTAACCTTAAACATACTCAGAGCCGCAATTTAGGCCGGCTCAGCCCGACCTAACCAGAAGGCCAGATGATAAATTTTTGGTTGGACTGGGCTGCCCATCATGTGGTCGGGCCAATAAATTTGAAGCCCAGCCTAATCCAACCATGCTTAGGCCAACAAGTCCATGTATGGGAAAGAATTTCATAAAAGATAATTTAATATGTAGAATTTAAATTATATTATTCTATTTATTTAATTAAAAATAATTTATTTAATATTATCAAATTATTAATGAGAACAGTCTAATCTTTTCTTTTTTTCCATTTAAAAATATTTCAATTCAATTCACATAAGAGAATTCTAATTATTTAAAATCTTAATTTAAATTAGTTATTGATGGTTGAAAAATAGAATAAATAAGAAAATATAAAATATAAATAAAAACATGAAAAGGGGAATTGAATCACATGTAGAATATTGCATATAAAATATATGACAAAAAAAATTAGCAGAGTCATCGAACTAGCCCGAGAGCCAAATTGGCCTGAGCCCATTAGACCCATCCAGCCACTTGAGTTGGACTAAAAAAATTTGACATTTTTCGGATCATTATTAATTTTAGAGTCCAATCCAACCTTATTTACATTACAGGTCATTTGTGTATGATTCAAATTATCAACTCTATACATAGTATATGATTATTTTTTGAAAAGGTTAGCAGGTTGATTAGTAGGCTAACTCAAACTTGAACCCATTAACAGATCAGATTTTGACCAGAACATGCGGAGACACAACCCATTATTTTCGTATTAGGTTCGGGTCATGTTGGAAATCACCATCTCTACCAGGGATGACAATGGGTGGGATGGGGACGAGAGTGTATAGGAAAGAAAGTTTTCCTCATCGTCTAGCCACGGGGATTCCCATTGTCCACACTGAATTTTAGATTTTTATTTTTATTTTTTTACCATTAACCTAGTAAACACTTGAAGAATTCCATAAAATTACATTAAAAAGGTGACACATAAGATTTCTTCAAAATACATTATAAAAATGACAGACTTATAATTCGATTAAATGGTGAAAGTATAATCATTATAATTAAATAAACTCATCTAATTAGAACATAAAGATAAATATTCAATTACACTTCTTTGAATATTCAAAATTTCTTTATAAAATAATAATTTTTTACATAAATATTTAATTAGGTTATTTAAAATATTAAAACCTATAAATTTAAATATATAAATCCCCACAAGACGGGAAGTATGACGGGAACGGGAATCCCCGAACCCGCACTATTTGATTGACATATGAATTTGATGGTTGGGCCGATAATATATGGATGGTTTGACCCGACCCGTATATACTTCCTCACCTGATTGGCTGAGCCATCTTGAGCTTTTCCTTATTCGCATAACTAAAAGCGTGAACCAGAAATGGTATCTCCTCCTCACAATATTCGCATTCAAGCGTCAACAACTGCAGAAAAGCTATGGCTTCCTCAGCATTGCTGAAGCGAACGGCGCTTTTAAAGTCTGTGGTCAACGGATTTCAAGCATCAAGGGCCTACGCCTCGGTTGCAGTGGGCGAGAGCTTGATATCCGCCGCACCGAATGTTTCCCTTCAGAAAGCTCGCTCTTGGGATGACGGCGTTTCATCCAAATTCGCCACTACTTCCCTCAACAACATTTTCAAGGTCCCTCAATTTTCATGGAATTTGGCATTTTCGGATTTTTATTTTTTTGGGGGATTTTGTTAGGGTTTCGAGTTTGATTTTTAGTTGGCATATAATATTAATTGTGTTTTGATTTTACAGGATAAGAAAGTCGTAATCTTTGGCCTTCCGGTAAGTTACTTGAGATTTTGATTTCGTTTTTTTCATTTGGTGATCAATTTAGACTATCGTATTGAAATGAAGCTTATCTTCAATGTTGTTCGAAACGATTCGAAGAGATTTTACAATCACTATAAGGGTAGGATGTGGAGAAAGGATTTGAATGTATTCGTTTTGTATGGATTTCAAATCCACCTCAATCACTTAAAGTATCTCAAATGGAATTTTGGGTTTTGTAATATCTCAGCTAGATTATGTGAATAGATTTATTTCGTTTTGCCCAAGTGATCAGCAAAGTGTATTAGGGTATTTAGCAAATCAAACTAGTGTATGTTTTGGATCTAGTGAGGTAGTGAATGATTGGAAGAAATCTAGCTCGATCTTTCTTCATTGTTAATCTGTTTGGCTACCAAATCTCGTTTCTGTGAGGTTCATGCTTATATTAGCTTTGTTTTTCATCCTCTAGGGAGCATATACTGGAGTTTGTACGGCACAGCATGTCCCTAGCTACAAAGACAATATCGACAAGTTTAAGGCAAAGGGCATTGATTCGGTGATATGTGTAGCTGTCAATGATCCTTATGTAATGAATGCCTGGGCCGAAAAACTTGGGGCTAAGGAAGCCGTAAGTCACTCTTTTATCCTTTAGCATTTACTTTCCTAATGGTGTGATATTATGTATTTGGCTGTAATGGAACTTTAGTAACTCGACAATTTTGCTAAAAGATTTGGGGGCGTGACTATTTTTCTGGCTGGTTTTTTAGTTGAAGGATGAAATTCTCAGGATGAGCATTTGTAAGTTGATAAATTGTATGAGAATTTGATGCCGCCTTCACTATTTTTGCCTTTTATTTCGTCGCTTGATTTCTTGTTGATAACCAACTTCATATTCTTTGGGCTTTTGGTGGTAATTGATATTAGTAACTTCATCGGTTTGTCATTGCTCACACATTATTCTTTTAAATGTGATATACTAGAGAAAGACGGGAAAAAAGCAAAATCAACTTCTTGTGTGAAAATATTTATCAGTACTATATTTGGAAGGGTAGAAATCAAAATTTGCATAGAAATTCTTACATTAACGTTGTTATTGTAGATTGAATTTTACGGAGATTTTGATGGGAGTTTCCACAAGAAACTTGACCTGATGATAGATTTATCGTCTGCTCTACTTGGGCCTCGATCACACAGGTACGTTCTCTAGATTCTTCATCTCAAGTAATTGCAACTGCTCCATCTTTACTAAACTGATCATTGTTGTTTTATTCTTGCAAAGGTGGTCGGCTTATGTGGTGGATGGCAAGATTAAAGTTCTAAACGTGGAAAAAGCCCCTTCTGAATTCAAGGTTTCTGGTGGAGATGTTATTCTCGGACAGATATAAACCACTCTTTAAAACACGTATATCATTTCATACGTTCACGCCTGAGATTTTGTCTCCGTTTATTGTTTCATATCGTTTAAACTGCTTTATGTGCATGCTTTATGATTAAGAGTAGGCCTTGATGGCCGTTACAGAATAATATGGTTTCTTGGGCTAGTTTGAGCTTACTTTGCAGCTGATGTGAATGTTTTGTAATAAACTCCGAGATAGAAACACGATTTTTCAAATGCAGATTCCAGTTTTATTCAATAATCCCTTATAGTAATATGTTTATTTAAATTTTGTTATAAATATGTGAACTAAAACTTAGTAAACTATCACTTGAAATCACCTAAATGCGAATTCAAATTTTTTTGGAATATAATGTTGTCAGATTTTTATTTATAGGCCACCAGTCTTTGTCATGGTTGCTAGAACAACTAAATCTGATGCACCAGCACAAAATCTTTCATTTTACGAATAAGACCATTTATCACTATACTAGTATAGGGTCAGTGAAGTACATGAATTTTTTTTAAAATTTAAATTAAATTTAATAAAAATTTTAAATTATTATACAGACAGCTCAATTTAGCATTAAATCTAATAATGTCAAATTGCAGTTCTATTATCCTACCCATGTAGACATATTAATATGTGTTTATTTTTTATGTGTCAAAAATTTAATAAACATATTGATTTTATTTTTCATATAACGAGAGGATGAGATCATTTATACGTTATCAACGAACATATTAAAATTGTTCAGGATGACATTTTAACATTTTTCTATTACATTAATATATTATCTAATTGTTTAAATATATATTGCATTTGTAAATGAATATGATTAATTTTTATTTATTCTTTTCAAAAAATATGTAATGTTATGTCAACGTTGTCACCATTAGGGTTTAGGATAACCGTAAATTTTCATTTTGAATTAAATGATAAAAAAAATCAAAATCAAAAATTTAAAAAAAAATTGTCTATTTTTAAAACACATATCCATAAAAATTATTCAATTACATTAATTAATAAGTTTCAAAATGTTGAATAGTTTGAATAGTCGTTTTTAATCAACCCACCTTTATTTCAATTTTTTCTTTTTTTATGTATTTATATTTTTCTCTAAAACTTTTAAACTAACAAATTTCAAATATATAAATGAACTTTGTATTTGAAGTCTAGATGTGCTATTTTAACCATTTTAGTAAAAATTATTATATTATTTAGCTATGTTTAGTATCAAGTATCAACATTAAATTTTGATATAGCCATATTTATTAGCTTTAAAATTATATTTATTATAGATTTTATTTTTAAAAAGGAAATTAATGTGAAAAAAATGTAAACTTCACAAGCGGCACATGTGGTCATACTGATGGCTAATTTCCTCTTAAGAAAATGTAGATATTCTAAATAAACGAATTTCTAAAATTACTATATTGATAAATAAAAAATGGAGTTTTATGTTACCAAAAACAAACTAAGAAAGTCTTGATACTTTTTTTTAAATAACTTTTTATTTTGTAACTTGAAAAAAAAAAAAAAAACTAACTTTTATGAAAATTATAGTAAATAATATATGTATAATTATATTATTATAATTTTTTTATTTTTAAAATTATTCAAACTTCAGATAGATACTCCTATAATTATATGGAATTATATTTGAAAATTATATTATTATTCCTTTTTTTTCATATGTTCAAATATAGAATCCACTTTCTATATAAAATAATATTTATTGAGTTGGTCGCTCATACTTCACCAATTGCATGGAATTGCATGGATCTAAATCCATGTAACTGAGTCGACATGATTTGAATCCGTGTGTTTGTGGTATATATTTTTGATGTATGTGTTACCTTTATATTATATTCATAACACTTTTATATTATATTCATGTAATATTTATGAACAAATATTCTTACCTCTGTGTGCTATAATTTAAGGAAAAAAAGAATTTCAGCACAATTTGTATATAAATATATTTTATTTGTTAAAATAATGGTAATATTTACATCTCTAATATGATTAATACCACACACTCTTTTTTTTAAAACTATATTTAACAGCGTTAAATTTAAAGATGAATGTCCCATTATATCTTTTTTTTTAATGTTGCTTCTTTTTCTTCCTATTTTCTATCCAACCACCTGTTGGTTTATAGTGCACCAAACAATGTCAATTACAATGGGAAAACAGAAAATAAAATAATTACAGAATTCAAATGTTGTCCCAAATGTCATCACACTGCACACAACAGATTCTGGAACTGAATGTTGCCAATAATGTTAGTAACACTGCAGACAACACTGTGACAACAGAAACTTGAAACGCCTTTGAACTTCAAAAAACTGTAAGATCTCCGAGCTTTGGCTACGTACAAGATTCAGAGAGCAGCAGCAACAACCCTGTAGCAAAGATCCTTTGAAATGCACCAAAATGAACTTTGAAAAGTCGAGTCAAGGAGACCTTTCCCCTAAAAAACGAACACGTCCCGGCTAGTGCTCACGGTACGACGTGACGTTCCCAAAGGTAAAACGACTTACGTCTTCTAGTTAGTAGCACCACAAAACTAGAAGCACCAACGAACTAAAATAGTGGAAGGACTAGATCGCACTTTTATATGCTCAAACAATGCATGACTGATTTTGCAAGGATGCTATGAGAATGATCTTTTAGCAAGAATTTCGTGCTCTCAATACTGTATAAAGCTTGTTTTTATGCTTATCAAAGAATGAAAACCATGTCCTATTTATAGGCACATCCACCAAGTGAAGGGACACCTCATCTTAATGAGCATTTAAGGCATTTAAGCCCACTAAGTAAGTGGAACTCTCCACAACCTTACACCATCAGTTATAGAGGATTTGGAAGGCCATTAGCCATTAGGGCTTCGAGCTGGGCTATCCAATGGGCTTTTACATTTTGGGCTTTACAGACAAGCGATGTTGTCTGTTATGTTGCCAACATCAGACGCAATATCCGACCACCAGACAGGTTTTGGTCACTAACTTTGTGCATGAATTTCCACTCACCGAAAATCGGTTTTAAGAGTGTAAATGCACTACAATCATCTAATCGAGACGTAGAACGATCTTTTGCCCTTTATTTTCACATTTGCCCAACTTTGACTCCTCAAAATAATGGTCAAACACGTGTGGTCAAGACTTCCTACAAAAGTCAACATTGACCCACACTTTTAATTGGATCAAAACCAATTTTCTCCAACACCACCATCGCCGTCGACCACCTTCTTCTTCTTCTTCTTCTTCTTCTTCTTCTTCTTCTTCCATCTTGCTACAAAATGAGCATAATTTGTTGTCTCAACTGTCCTCTCCATTTATTATGTGGGTTTGACAACGAAATGAGCAAAATTGACATGGAAATTAACATAGCGAAATCAGCTTTGCTCGTCGGAAAGCTTTACTTTGAAGTATACGGTCATTGAAATGTCAACAGGATCTAAAATTTGAATAGTTTTCTATAAAATTTGGAAAAATTGACTCAAAAATCGAAATGATTTTCTGTAAATTGACATGGGATTATGTTTGAACTTGAGTAGAGGATCATTTTAGTATAAATTTCATGTATTTTGGTTGAAGAGAGAGAAATCGAAGAACAACAATGGAATTTTTCAACTAAAGGTTTTGTTGGTGATATATTTTCTTTAGTTTTCAACAACGTTTCTCTACAAATTTGAAAGGGAAAATGATTGTTGGTTGATTTAGATTCATTTCGTGAAGTTTTGCAAGAAAAAAGATAAACTTGAGTATTTGCTGGCGGTGGTTTTGTGGTGGTCGACAGCAATGAGGTGTTAGTATTGTCGCAATTCGTAGAACGGACGAATGTATTACACTCTCGTTAAGTTTAACAATTTTAAGAATTTCATACACGATTATTCATATGAGTATAAATGTTGTCATTCTTTTAATAAAAAAAAAAATCACCACAACATTTTCAAATTACGAAGGATTTGATGCATTTCACCTAAAATGATAATAGAAAGTTAAAGAAAAAAAAAGTACAAAAGCTTACACACAGAAGTTAATTTCGAAAATGACATGCTAACGAAACGACACCGCATCAGTTATGATATATTCATCACCGCCAAGATTTCTATATTTGCAGAAACTCTCAGCTCAAGTCTGTCTGCACGGAAAAATCAATGGAATCTCTCCAACATCTCCTCTTTCTCTCTCTACTGTTTCACTCCATCTTCATCATCAAATGCGATGGTAATTTCTAGTATGTTTTATACGATTATCAATTTTCTGAAATTTCTTGTAAGATCTTCTTTGTTTGCTTTCCTGCATTTGCATTTGTGTTCATATTTGTCTGCATATTTGAAGATCTCCGCTGATTTTAAGAAGGAGAAGCACATTTTGAGATTTCTGCGCCTTGAGTATTATCCCTGGTTTGAATCCGACAGTTTCCTGATCTGAATATGCATAGAAATTGGTTTTTTTTTTTTTTTTCTTTTCTAGTAGTTAAATGATAATTTGATTGTTGAGAATTATCTGATGTGATTATGGTTATCTCAGATCGATTCTTCCCATTTATCCTTTTTCGGATTTTGAATTACTATATATAGGGCAACAAATATAAGTGATTATGATAAAAAAGGAATATGATAAATTTCAGTTAATTGATATAGTCATCCGATTTAAGATCTAGCCTTTTTGTATAAGCTTGTTTCCAGACCTCCCTTTGAAGTTAGGTATAATCACTACAAGGATATTGCTTTATTCGGAAGCCATTGTTGATGTTAGATCTTGCCTTTCTTAGTAAGGAATCAGAATCCTTTTACCTTTTCTTTTCTTCATTTGCAAGTCCGAGTTTTGAAGTCACCATTACATTTTTGCTTTCCTATGTGAAAGAGTCAAGTTGATTTGATATATCTATTGAGTTTGTAATCATATTGAGCTTTTGATTAGTTGATTTGTTATATCCATTGAGTTTGTAATCAGATTGAGCTTTTGATTAGTTGATTTGTTATATCCATTGAGTTTGTAATCAGATTGAGCTTTTGATTAAATCTTATACGAAGTCAAGCTTGATATGCCATCACTATATTTGATTAGCACCAAGTCATGGTTGAACCATTAGTCCCAGGGCTGTAAATCTCTGCTCTTCCTGGGACTTAAAAGTTTCCCTATTGCAGATCTATGTAGAAATGTGATGTGCCTGAGGGGGTTGATATGTGTTAGAGAATAAGAGAGAACTGAATTTCTCATAAGGCATCCATTGATAGTAATTTGGCAATGTAATGAGCTTATTGTCTTTGTCTCTTGTTATGTGTTCATAATTTATCAAATTTATTGTTCATGTTGTGTTCATAACTTGTAAAAATGCCTTAACAACGACGTTTTAGTTGATCTCCAGGACTAAGAATTCGATATCTAGCATGGTTCTACATTGTGTGCTAAGAACTCCATGCCATTTCTTGAATGCAGATGAGGAAGATAATCTCCTTCAGGGAATTAACCAGTACAGAACATCCTTAAACTTGACATCTCTAACCAAGAGTGATCGAGCAGAATGCCTAGCCGATGAACTCGCAGACCAGTTCAAGAACCAACCTTGCACCAACTCTACAGGCTCCAACACCGTACCTGGCACCGAGCCTCAGTATTCCGACTTTCCCAACCTTCTCAAGAAATGCCATTTGAATGTCACTACAACAAGAGATGGCCAGATAATGCCTGCCTGTGTTCCTAACCTCGATCAAGGTCTTGTTCTATCCAATTTCACACAGTCACAGTACTCAGGTTATCTAAATGACACAAAGTTCACTAGTATTGGGATTGGCTCTGAGAAGAACTGGATAGTTGTTGTTTTGGCTACAAACACACCAGAGGGAAATTACTCACCAGGCACTAATTCAGACAACGGGGCATCTAGCCTAAGCGCCATCACCAGCGCCATACTGTTCCTACTCGTCGGTTTTTTCATGTTGATGTAAACCAGATCAATGAACATAATTACCCCGGCTTGATTTCTTTTACTTTGATTGAGAACATTCTTTTGCTATGTAGTTAAGATACATGATCCAGTGTTCAATCTTGAAATTGTGACAAATTATGGGAAATAATTGTAGTAATCAACACAATCTTGAATTCTGGTGAATTCGGACAAGAATAAATGCTGCCAAACTTATTTAAGTTTATTGCATTAACCAAGATGCTTTACTATTTAACACACATGGAATGGGACTTTACCCGAGTCTTCTTCAAGGGCTCTTTAATCGGCTTCTGCTTAGAAGCATAAATCTTCTTAGCGCGATCAATATGATCCATGTCGACTTTGTAATCTTCTCCTTTATCATTAGAAGCAGAGCTGAACTTAAGACAGTCTTCAGGATTTGTGCCTGTAGACCTTTGAAGAAGCCAAAGATCCCTTCTTTTTCCCAAATTGCAAGTAGGGCCCCAGAAATTGTTTTACGGGATTTTAGTTGAGCTTCATTGTTTTCATCGGACTCAGCTGACTGAATCATCACTTTACACCTGTCCAAACATTACTTAGAGTCGAGAAATTCATTTTATAGCAAAGACGGGGCAGTGACATTATTTACCTTATAGCTGGGTAAGTTATGCAGGTGGCAATGCATTTTGAAACCGCACCTAACACGAACGCAGAAAATGCAGAGAGAGCTACTGGAGACGTTACATCATCTCCGTTTTTCTTCATCTTTTCCTTTAGTAGTCTGTTCTTTAACTGATCAAAGGCAGTGTACTGCACGTAATAACATTATAATCAGAATGTCTTATGTTGGAAGAATTTACAACTTACATATCATAGCAAAAGGCGAAAAAGTAACTAGAGCATCAACCTGAATGGAAGGATTTGATGTGAGGAGAAGAGAGATGGCTAGACCGTCAAATGACTCGCTCCAGGTGCTCTCTGAAAGGGATTCCCACAGCCCTTTCGATTTTCCGAATTCACTCGTTTGCATCTTTGAAGATGCTGTATCCAGTGGCTGAAGCAAATGAACAAAGTCCATGTCAGCCAGATGATTTCACCATGTCCATATGACCTATGATGTTAACCATAAATCTTTTTACTTCCTAATTATGATCTTGAGGAGGATTGGTGATTATGTGTTTCACTCAAATGTTCAACTAACGAAAGAAATATGAAATGTATGCTCCAAAACTGGTTAAAAACTGGCATGAATTCACTGATTTTGAACTACAAGATGTTGGAAATTAGTAATTGGATCATCCATAAAACAAGCCATTGTTATGAATTGAAATTATAACTTGCCTGTGTTACTACGACAGTGCATGCGCCGGCAGCAGCCGCTATTATCAAGTTGGCTCTAGTTCCAATAGACTTAGACCCACTTTTCTTCAAATAAAATCTCTTCAAAAAGCTATATCCATAGAAATAGATAAACTGAGAAACGAAAGACTGGAAATTCTTTGTTCCCAAGCCCTGGTATAACGAAAGTACTTGACCCGTGGATATTGCTTCCCAGAGAACATCTGAAATATTCCTGTGCAATTAATAGCAATCAATCAGGTTCACGTTCCACAAGTTTCATATATTCTGTATTATTTGAACAATACCTACCAACGTGATTCAAGTTCTTAATTAGGGGTTTGCAAGGAGACGCCATTGAACAACTTAAGTATCAAGATTGACTATAACATCAAAAAATACCAGTACGATCAAGACTGGTTTTATCAACTTAAGGAGTCACATGAATGTTTCTTGATGAATCTGCTCTTTCACCTAAAACCAGTTTTTAGCTGGTGGTGTCTTATAAGTTATAACACAGATCGACTAGGAAAAGGCACTCGTTATGTGCCCTAACGGTTGAGTTAATTATAAAGATCACTCAATTGTCTATCTACCCTCTTATTTCTTCAACTCTTTTATCAGTCAAACAAAGCCTCAAACCATTTTTATACTCTTCAGATTCGTCACAAGCCCGTAAAACAATATACGAGCAAAGATAGCAAAATTTCACCTCCAAATTTTAAGCCTTTTCGAGTATCTCACATAGTCATAACCCAAAAAATGTAGCTCTCCAACAGCTAATATCCACCAACCTTATTAACTCATGATGGGGACAACGTCCTTGAAAGACCAAACCACAAAATATCAAAGAGACAATCAATAGATATCTACCAAAAGGAAATGGATTTTACACTCTTCAGATTCATCACAAGCCCGTATAACAATATAAGAGCAAAGCTAGCTAAATTTCACCTCCAAATTCAAGCCTTTTCAAGTACCTCACATTGACATAACCCTAAAAATGCAGCTCTCCAACAGCTAATTTCCACCAACCTTATTAACTCATGATAGGGACAACGTCCTTGAAAGACCAAACCACAAAATATACGAGACAATCAATAGATAGCTACCAAAAGGAAATGGAGATTTGCAACCAGAACAATATCCATTTGCAGATGCATCCAATTTGGATTGTGTATCACAGGAACTTGTATATTAGCTGTATAACTTGAATTAACCATTCCTGGTGCATCTTCCAAAAATTTAACCAACACAACTAAACCATGTCAAAGGAAACTACTCAGTTCTACTTTTCCAACTCAAAAATAACAAAATGCAATAGAAAATAACAAAATGCAGAATTCTTGAATATTCACTTCTCCATCATCACACACACACAAGGGATATAAAAAGCCAAAAAATTAATAAGAAAATTGGGAACCTGTATTTTTTATGATTGTGGGCTCGATTTTCAGCTTGGTACTTAGTCTTGCAGGTATCGAGTGGATACAAAATGGTTGTGCTGACCAGTGAACCCACCGCACCGGATGTCGCCTCCACCAAAGATTCCATACCAAGATTTCTCAAGATTCTAACTTTTTCGTGCACATAAGATAATTACTCAGAATAAATTCGATAAATGAAGAAATTGGGGAACTGGGAACGGAGTTTTTATTGAGATTTTTGGTGGGTTAATCGCGTTGGGGAACGTGCGAGGAATGGGCGCTTGCAGTGTAATAATATTTTAGGCATTTTACACGTTGCCACATGAGAAAATTAGGGCTATTTTTCAATTTTGAAGATTTTTTTTATAATTACCTTTTTTGTTGTTGTTGTTGTTTTTAGTGCTTTAGGTTGTGGATAAATTAATGTTGGAAATTACACGAGTCTTTTCGATTGAATCAAAAGGATTTTTAAAAGATCAATCTTTAAAATATAAGAGTATATCGTTTTGTATTAAATTTCTTTACAACAAAAGAAAAAAAAAAATATATCTAATGAGATTTATTTTTGACTTGCACTTATTATTGAACACATCGTGATTTTCTAAGTCTTTCCTTCCTTTAAAGGATAGTGTATGGACACTTAAAATATCAATTATAAATTTTTAACTAAATTATATCTATGAGAAACTAAATTCATGAGATCATATAATTAGACTGATTGAATTAGAAGAGATATATAATTATTTCATAAAGAAAGGAGGAAAATAATTTTTTCCTCATTAAAAGTGACTTGAGGGGATGACAATTTCATGTGTACTAATTGAGTTGAAAGGGATGGCGGCTTCATGTATACTAGTTGTTAGGAATTGATTGTTTAAATTTTAATAAGACAAAATATATTTGTAATATGATTTTAAAGTACCATTTTTATCACAATGTTTAAATGAGATATAAGTAGCTTTTCTAAAAATAGGTGTGAAGAAAGAAAGTTATAAATCAAGTATCTTATTGTGAGCAGTATGGAGAAGAAGAATGCATTAGAAGCAAAATGAAGAAAACAAAAGGATACAACAAAAATGGCAGTCTACTTAAACATAGATGTTACAACATAAGTCAAGGTTACTGCATAAAGATTAAAGTAGAACAAAAGACAGCTTACCTAGTATAAAGTCTAAGGATGCTACAACATCAATTTTAAATCTTTAAACATCAAGAATGTTATTAATTGAGACAAACTGCAATACTAAGAAGAAGCGCCAACCAAATGAAAACACATTTGTCTAGTATGATGCAATCTAACGCAGACAAGGAAGAGCTGTCCTACAGCTAAAGTTCAAACTGCATGAAATGAATGTTGTGCAAGAAGAACCATGCATTAAATGTTGAGTTTTGTCTCTCTTCAACGAGCAAAATTCTTTCACTATAAATAGAGGAGGGGTGAGATCGAAACAACTACTGAAATTCCTAAGATTTTAATCTAAGTAAGAAAAAGCTCTCAAAGCTCTAAGCACTTAAAAGTTCAAAGTTTCAATCACCCAACCTCAAGAGCAAGTTAAGTTATCAATCTTAACTTTAGAAATCAGAAGACTTGCTCAACATCAGTTGAAAACACTTTTTATATATTTTAACCTCGATACTATGTGTTTAGGTTGTTTTAGGAGTACTTTGCTAAAAGGAAGGAGATTCCCTACTAAGTTTTATTCATCTTTTGTAAGGTAAAAACCTTATATAGATTGTGTGATCATGTGTGGGTCTTGGTTGAAAGTGACTCAAGCATCTTGTATGGAAGCTAGCTATTGTCTTATTAGATTTGAGAGTTTGTAATAGCTAGGTTATGTAAAACAAACATAATTTAACAAAGTTCCTCCTGTGTGAAGGAGTAGAGTGGACGTAGAGATACTACTCCACCCTCAAACCATTATATATATTGTTATCTATTTACTATTTTTTCTATATCTATCATACATCATCTTGCATACAACAATAAACCTTTGATAAATTTCATAATACATATTTCAAAAGAAATCTTTTATTCTGCTGCATAATTTTTTTTAAAAGTCTCTCTTATTTTGCATACAACAATGTTTTGTAGCGTTGTATCCTAACTACTTGTCTATTGTGCAGTAAGCTCTCTAGATTACTACAAGCAATAAAAACTTCACATTCTTGCATACAATGAAAAAGTTCTAATTTTTTTTGAAGAGGTTTATTCACTCTCCATCTAAACCTCTTACCATTTGGAACCAATATTAATTGAGTTGGAATAAATATATAAGTATTCTATAAAGAAAATAAGGAAAACAATTTTCGCTCTCTAAAAGGTGGTAAACCTCAGGGATTGAATACGAATACACTTCAAAAAAAAAAAAAAAAAAAAAAAAAAAGCTTCTCTCTAAAAAGTGGCGTCCCTTAGGGATAGCAGTTACCTTAATAAATACGATTTCCTACCCGCCCGAACCTTAATAGGGTGGATATGTGTAGTTCTTTTTATTATTCATAATCTTAATCCTCTTGTTATTGACACTTATATACTAAGATTATTGTTGCATCAAACTAGAGATTTTCTATAATGTTCATTATATTCATATAATAAATATAAGAGTTCGAAAATAAATATCGCATTTATTAATTATAAAAAACAATTCATAATTACTTTAAGCACTATCCTTGAAAATTAATAAATTATATATAAAGTTAATAAAATTCTTAAACATGAATATTAAGGACTGCAATACAAGTTAAGAAAATTATACTTTATCTAATAATAGTTTAAGGCACTTATTACTAATTCTATGAAATCAAGAGATCTAGCACTATTTGTTTAGCTAATGAATTATGATGCATTTGGAAGTCCTAGGCTAAATGAGTATCTCAACAAAATCCAATAAAGAATTTCATTAATAATTGTTCGTTCCTAAAATAGTAGATTGTTTTAACCGGCCCTAATCAAATAACATATCCAATCTTTTGTTTCAAACCTATTCTGGATTGGGTTTCGTATGGGCCTACTCTTTTTGGGTTTGTACGAATCAGCGACTCCAATAAGGGCCCATCATTATACCCACGGCTCCTCAAATTTGGGCCTAAGCCCAAAACTATTTTTCAATTTTCCTTTTCACACACACACATATATATATGTACACACTCCAACTTCCAACGGTCATTTTCATTCATCAATACTTTCAAATTATTCGTGGGTACAAATATAAATATGATAACTTTGGGGCTAAATTGTAAAATTTATCGGGTCACAAATCGAATTTACCAAAATATTTCTTCTCCATTTGTGTCATTTTTCAAACCTCCCTTTCCCCCTCTCTAATCTCTTTTCTCTCACATGAACAAAACTACAGAGAAGCCCTAAGATTCTCACTACTACAGTATTGCCACAAAAGTTTGCTAAATTACAATTGAGCCTTGCCGCCGATGCAAGACTTCATAGGCTCTGTTCGCCGATCATTAGTTTTCAAACCCTCCGGTGAAGAACCTGCCGGTTTTGGAGGAATCGTGGAAAGAATCGGGTCGAGCATCCGGAAATCTCGAATCGGAATCTTTGCGAAGCCTCCGGTTCACGCGCTGCCTCCAATTGTAACGCCGGCGCGGAGAAGTGCTGTGAAGTCGGCGTCTATGGTGGAGGAGGATGCGACGCTGCCGCCTATGGAACAAGGCTCTATGGAAGAGGAGGAGGCGTCGCTGCCGCCAATGGAACGAGGCTCCGTGGAAGAGGAGGCGAGTTTAAGTACTGAAAGAAATGTGAAAATGCTGGTTTCCAAAGCAGAAAAGGAAGAAAAATCGAAGAAGAAGGAGGTTTTATTGCCGCCCCCAATCCGGTGGAGGAAGGGAGAGTTGATTGGGTGCGGCGCATTTGGGAGGGTTTACATGGGGATGAATCTTGATTCGGGCGAATTGTTAGCTGTGAAAGAGGTCGGTATTGTTGATCTTTTTCTTTGCAGTTTGCAGAACTTTTGACCCCCTATTTAATGAGGAATACTCGAGTAATTGTGCAAAATTAGTAACATGTTAAAATTTTCTAATATTCTTGATGATGACCAAAAAGTATCAAAACAATGTGCGATTAGCAAATGTCTCCTGCATTATTTGTTTGGGTTCTCTATATGATGATCAGTTTTGTTTCTCTGTTTTCTCTTCGTTGAATGCAGGTTGCAATCTCAAACAACAGTGCTTCAAAGAAAACTCAAGTAAGTTTGTTTTCAACTGATTTATTTTTTCTAAGTTTATGTGCAGTTTGGATTTTGACGAAATTATTATTGTGGCACAATTTGCTGTATCATTTATCTCTATGAAAACGTCAGGAATATATCAGCGAGCTTGAGAAAGAAGTGAACTTACTGAAAAATCTGTCACATCCAAACATTGTGGTGAGCCTAGATACACTGTACTGTTTAAAAACATGTATGTTTCAACCTATTATCTGAGTGAATGTTGTCTTGCTCCTCAGAGATACTTGGGAACTTCTAGGGAAAAGGATTCATTGAATATATTACTGGAATTTGTCTCAGGTGGATCCATCTCATCTCTCTTGGGAAAATTCGGGTCTTTCCCTGAATCTGTAAGTGATCAGCTTATGTCTGTACAAACATCAGAAATTTAAGGCATCTTGCATACTGAGATGATATTCCTCTAATCATGTATATTATCAGTTACTGGAAGTATATATTGTTAATTAAATGCTGTGATTTGTCACTTTTCTTCATCCATTTTTGTTTATCAATTGGATTACAACAATGTACACCAATCTCATCTCCAACCTCCGTATTTGCATTTCAGGTTATTAGGATGTACACGAAACAACTTTTGAAAGGGCTAGAATACCTTCATGCAAACAAAATTATGCACAGGGACATCAAGGTAGTTTCTTTCTGTTCTAATGTTATTTGTAATCGTTGATTTGCCTTTGATGCTGAGCAACTCCCTAAGTATGAAAATTGGATTGTTATAGGGAGCCAATATTCTTGTTGATAATAAGGCGTGCATTAAACTTGCTGATTTTGGAGCATCCAAGAAAGTTGAAGTATTGGTACGTTGTTCTTCATTATTCGCAAGCTTTTCCTATTGCTCACAGCACATGCTGCATTCTAACTACATCGTGAATGCTACTGCAGGCTACTGTGACTGCTGGTGCTAAATCAATGAAGGGTACCCCATATTGGATGGCTCCAGAAGTTATTGTTCAAACTGGTCATAGCTAGTGAGTAGTAACATACATCTCAGTTCTTTTAGCTGGTGAAAATTAGTCTTTATTAATTGCTGCACATTCATTCAAGTAGCTCATACAGCATTATTCACTTCTTCAAATCTGAATCTTTTTATGTAGCTCCCACAGAACAACTATTCTCAATTCGTAAGGACCAAAATATTTCATTGTAATAGTATAACCGTGCATTATCTATGCCTCATTGTAGAATGATATTTTTCAATTTCTCTAGATAGTGATTTTATAGGTTCACAAAAAAAGCTTGGCCATACCAGATGCAATGGAACACTGTTGTTGAAATATTGCTGGAGTAATTGGATGCCTCTTTAAATCTCTATTTAGTGGATAACACATGAAAAGGTGCATTGGTACCAAGCAAGAAAACGTCATACATGCAATAAATTGGTGGTATTGCTGGGAAGTGCTGCAGCATTCTGCGTAGGACATGCACTATTCTAAACCCTTCAACCTATTGAATTGTCTTCTCCAATCAACTTGCTATTCCCATTCCTGATTTGCTTTCTCTTCACACACTGCTCCTCCTACTACCTGTCTTATATGAATTCTCTGATTAAATTGCTGCAGCTCTGCGGATATATGGAGTGTTGGATGCACCATTATTGAAATGGCTACTGGAAAGCCTCCTTGGAGCCAGCAATATCAGGAGGTATGCTCATGGTAATGTTGTGAATACACTGATGTTGAGATGACTGTTTCATGTGCTAGCATCGTCTAACAGTTGATGCCATTTTAGGTTGCTGCACTTTTTTACGTAGGGACAACTAAATCTCATCCTCCAATACCAGAACATCTATCCACTGAAGCAAAGGACTTCTTGTTGAAATGTTTACAGAAGTATGTGGCTGATGTTAGCATTTTCTATTTGTTTGAATGCTTAAGTTGGCCTTTTAGGCAACTGCTAATGTCTTTTGAAGAATAATATAATGGTATAAGTTAATCTTGTACTTGTTTCTCTCCTGCTCTTACTTGAGTCCTCATGTTCAAATTTGTAAATCATTGCAGGGAACCAGACCTGAGACCTACTGCATCAGAATTGTTAAAGGTAGTGCCAAATTTAGGAAATTTAGCTTTCTCGTTGTTACCACTGCACTAAGTTACTATTGCCATGGGACCATGATACCAGTATAAGCTGCGGTAACATTATATTTTGATACTGTATGCTTTATTATGTGGTAATCGTGATTGATGACATTCTGTTGTTATTTTCAGCATCCATTTGTTACTGGAGAATGTCGAGAATCCCATCTCATTATTTGCCATTCAGCTGTGGTGAGCAGATGCGTTTGTTCATGAATTATATTTATTAGCTCTGTAGGCACAATCTTTACTAATTATCTGAACATCTGGACCAGCGAGATGGTTTTGGAAAGCGGACGGCGGATCTCGGGGTTGAAATTAATCAATCGTAAGTGCATTAGGCAAAAGTATCATAATCTACAAGCTTGCTTGAATTTGTTGTTTTAGAGGGCCTGTTCTTCCTGCAGAATGAACCTTGATGCAAAGAGGTCCTGTAATGGTTTCAAGGATGTTGGCGACTTAGGTGGCTCCAGATGCTTGAGTATACATCCTGAGCAACTGTCAGGAGGATCCATGTGGCAACCTGTCAATTTTGATGATGACATGTGCCGAATTGACGACGATGATCTTGTACTTGGTGCATCTAGGAGATTTACATCAGCTATGGTTTCAAGTGATTGTAATCAGGTTGAAGTAACACCTTAGTTTTCATTTGAAATATGATAACCCACTATTAGTCCATATAAAATATGAATATAGTGCTGATTAAATTTCTGTATGGACGTCTTTCTATGCAGAGTTTTAATCCAATGTGTGAGCCCAATGATGATTGGGCGAGCACATTTGCTAAGAGTCCAGAGTTGAATAAAAGCATAACAGGGTCGTTTCTGAATCAAACTGTTGATTCTGGAAATGTATTTATCTCTTCCAGTGAAGTTGATGGATTCACATTTCCAAAAGAGCAGTCAGGAGCAGAAGATGATGATGAAGTAACTGAATCAAAGATTAGAGCTTTTCTTGATGAAAAGGTATTATATTGTCTGAGTTTAGTAAAATATAAATCTTACAGTTGTTTACAAATCTAAAAGACAAAGGTAGAGTCCCCGGGGATACTTTATTTTGATGAAAATTTCCACATGTTTTCCAGAAGTTGTTACGTCAAATATACAACTGGAAATTTTATTAGCAATCTTCTTTTTTCTCCTTTCTCCCATTTTCTTTGGAGAACAAACAGATCCTTATGCATGTTTTCTATGTTTCTTTCTTGTAGGCATTTGAACTGAATAAGCTGAAAACACCTTTGTATAAATTCTACAATTCCTCGAATGTTGCTGGTCCAACGAGTCCTGTAGGTGATGGGAACAAGGAAAATGTTTCAAGTAATTGCAACTTACCTCCAAAAAGCAAGTCTCCTAGTAGAGTGGATTGTAGAAGACCTTCTACAGAAATTGATGTCGAGTGCAGCTCAAGTTCAAGACGTGCATCAAATATTAATGGTGTAAACTTTCGAGCCTCTCAGCGGGAGCCACTAACTACACAGTATGGAAAATATCTTTAATCTTACATATCTTCTTGCTTAGATTTTTGTATCTTCTATAGCTCGATATTGTGACCCCCATTCTCTTGGGCTAGGTTCATTGAGATACAGAGGAAGTGGAAAGAAGAACTAGATGAAGAGCTTAAAAGAAAAAGAGGTAAGTGTTTCTATTCTGCTTGTGTGTATAACCATCTCTAAGCAGAATTTATATGAATGCCCATTTATAACCATCTCCATCTTGAACTACGCCATCAACTCGTGAGATTCTGATTTTTTAGTTTTTACATATGGTACATTCACATTACTTAGTTGAGATAAATTTCTGTATTACAGAGCTCCTGCGTCAATCTAGCGCAGCTAAAACATCATCTCCAAAGGATAGGCTTTTGAATCGACATAGAGATCGATCAAGGCTTGCATCATCTCCAGGGAACTAACTTAAAATGTAAGTTTTCTATGGTATCTTAAAAATGGTACAGTTGCTCTTTGCCCTTCTCCAAGCAAAATGAGAATTTATTGAACGGATTGCAACAATGCCTGTGAGCAAATCAATTTTTGTTGCGATGCTCGTGGTATACATATATCCCGTTTCTCACTCAAGTTGTGCATACAATGGAATCCGAATTTTAGTTTTCGACACGATCAATGAGTGGCTACTTGGCCATGTCATATCAACATGTACTTTCAAGTGTAAAATTTACATCAATCTTTGAGAAAACCAACTCACTGTAGTATTAAATTACTTCTTCTTCTTCGTCATCAAGTAAATAGTAATGTGATAGGAGTTTTGTTTGATTGGAATAAATGTGTTTATTATAAAGCTTTTGTTTAATAAATTGTTTGATATTCTTGCATTGTATTTCATATTGTTACAGATTGATACTACGATGTATAGCACCAACTAGATTTACCGTTACAAACCCACATTGTTGATGCATTGCAAGGATATAGAAAAATACAAACATGATATATCAGATTTTTCACTTTCAAATACACAAGATTTCAAAGCTCTCTCAGAGTCTCACCTGGAAATGAAAGCAGCCATGCGTGTGATCAAATTCTTAGCCTTGTCAGTTTCAATATCAAAATAATGGAAGCAATGATCTTCTCCTTCAACCTCCACAACCTCCACCTCACCTTTCCATCCACTCTTCTTCACCTTCTCTGCATAAATTCTCCCCCTCGCCGTCAACGAATCCTTCTCCGCCAAACACACCATAATCCTCCACGATCCGAACCCGGATAGACTCGGAGCTCCATCCGCCATCGGGTTTATCGCCGGATTATCAATTCCGCCGCCGCCAGATGGATACGCCATTAACCACATCCTGTGAAGAAACTTCTCTCTCTCTTCATTCTTCTCGTCTCCCACCCGGTCCGACCCCAAGAACTCCGGATGAGAGAGAATCGCGCCCGCGATTTCCACGTTTCCGGGTAAGGCCTCCGACCCGGCCCGCATGCCCATATTGTGGGCTATATTCCCGCCGGCGCTATCGCCGCCGATGAAGACGCGGCTGAGATCGCCGTGGTCGGTGATCCACTGCTCTTTCGGGAGATCCGTGTGTGAGCACACCCATTTGAGGGCGTCCCAGGAATCCTCGTACGCCGCCGGGAGAGGGTGCTCCGGCGCGAGGCGGTACTCGACGGAGACCACCAGAGCTCCGGACTCGGCGGATAGGAGGTTGATGTAGCGGTGGTCGAAGAGAGAGAAAGCGGATCCGACGCAGAATCCGCCGCCGTGGTAGTAGATTAGGACGGGGAGCTTTTGAGAGGGGTGGGTGAGCTTGGGGAGGTAAAGCCTGGCGGAAATGGCGGGGGAGATGGCGACGTCTTTGGAGGCGACGCCGGTGGTGGGGTCCTCCGGCGACGGAGGGACTTGGGGCGAAAGGATGAGGCGGTCGACGGTGCCGTCGGTGTAGACTTTGATCACCGGACTGAGATCAGTGAGCACCTCTTTGGCGGCCATAGCCGGGTGGCAAACTTGTAAATTGTTGATAGAATGTGGGTCAATTATAAGAGGAAATCAAACCAGGCGTCGCTCAAGTTTGTTGAAATGTCTGATTTTATAGCTGAATTAAGATAATATTTTGTCAATTGTGATTAGAGTTTTAAATAAACTTGTGATTTCGATGGTGACATCTTTTTTTTGCAATTAAATTAAGGGATAAGGTCCAAAAATATCTATTTTTATAAAATTTAATTCTAAAATACCCATAAATATAATATATAGGACTAAAATATTCATTTTTGGTAAAAAAATCAAAAAATCCTTCTACATTTCATAAATAATCATTGTTTAATTATTGAAAATTGCTATTTCCACTTCAATTTTATTATTTCCAAATCAAAATTGCTAAGTCATATTTATTGAAATAAATATAATCATTAAGGTATATCAGTTGGAATACTTTCTAAGTATCCCTTAATACACCACGATGTAGGGTGAGTTGATAGTTTGCAACGCCACATACCGGTTATTATTTGGAAAAAGTGAATAATAGAATTTTTTTCCATGATTTATATTTATTAAGATCCGATGCACAGAAATGGTATCAGAGCTTGGTTGAAGATATAAATTAAATTATTTATACACTATTATTTTCTTATGCCTAATGGAAGGAGAAAAATCAAGAAAATATATATCCGAAAATCTTTCGAGATAAAACAAGTGCAGGATTTCATTAATTATGACATCCAACAAGAATTGGAACGTAATTGTTCCGAACACATCTAAGATCACACAAGATCTTGAGGAGATCCAAAAGACCATCATATACTATGGTGGATAGATGGAGAAGATGTTCCGATCTCTATTCGAGATCCAACAAGAAGTTTCAGATTTGAAAGGAAGGTTATCAAGGGGAACAGGTAGATCGATGAACGAATATTTCAAAGATGCGTTCGGAGATAAACCAATCACCCCTAGAGGAAAGGCTATGGAAATTCCGCAGTCTAAAAGCTACGAGGATTTCTTGCTCGACATCATTCGAAAGGTCTGATGGATGCCACAAGAGTAGATATCTAATTGTGGATCTGGTTAATCTCAAGATGAATGAACCTATTCGCAAACAAGAAGAAGAGAGTACGAGTTTAGAAACACCCGTCCCTCAACAATCATGGAGGTCGGATCAAGTCGAGTATACTACTTTTGTGGCTCGACAAAGGAGATAATCAGGATGGAATAAGACATCATCTAACGACCCTTGGGCAAAAACAATGTTAGAGCCGACACACCCATACTGGTTGATGCTCACAACCAACATCATCGATTTTAGAAATATGAAAACTTTGATCAATGAATGGATGACATCTTTAAAGGTTGCCTCGTCAGCGCTGGACATTGATAAAAATCAATTTAGCAAACTTATTGAAAATAGTTTGCAAGGTTCAACAAGAAAAGCATGGAAAAGTACAGATTCTCATATCAAAGAAGATATCGGATTTGGAGATAATATTTATGAAATTATCGAAAAGGCCGGTCACTTGCTCAAAGTATAATTCATTGGCGACGGATACTTTGACGAAAGAAAAGAAGAGAAGCATCGAAAATATTCACAGGCTTTGTATGCTCTCAAATTGAAAAGTATATGTTATGCAGACAAATATATATATTGGTTTCGCAAATATTACTTCCAAACTCAGATACCATTGAATGTCGTTGCATATATGTTCTTTGCAAAGATATGTAGCCCATTGAGAGAAATGCTTATATAAACATATAAAATACCTCCAAGAAGGGTTGATTCAGTGGCCAGAAGATGTCCTTCTTAAAGGACAGCATAAGAGAGTGGTGTCAACATGCGACGCTATAGAAGAATAAGAAGAAACTTAGAGGACAGGTAAAAAGAACTCCTCTTTGTTGCGACAAGAATGATTTTCCAAGTATCATTGGATAACAAAGTCGTGAGAGACAGGGCAAAAGAAAAAAAACACTTTAGAAGTGTGTTTCGATCTAAGTTAGGAAGATTGCAAAGAAGGCCTTCCAACCAAGGGAGATCATGGTGGTTCAAATCAAAGGCTAGATCTTACAAATTTGTCAGAAGTCTGGTTCTTCCAAATTTTCTTCATAAGAATCTAGATTTATAGGGAAGACAATAGGAAAAACACCAACAAGGAGAACTTTCAAATGAGCTCACATACGAACAAATGAAAGTTTCAAAGATTGTAACTGCTGGACATGTGGAGCGAAAGGTCATATTTCGCCAGATTGCCCACAGAAGTAAGGAGAAGTGCGCCAGTTCAGACCAACAACCGACATTCTTGATGCGGTTTTCTATGACAACTTGGTACCAGTTTATCAGTTCGAGAACATCTCTTCAGAGGAAAGTATCTATGAAGAAGAGTTCGAGTTGGATTCAGAGAGTTCCTATGGATCATCTACAAAATCAGACGAGTATCTCCTGCGAACAGGAAGATAGACTCCAAACATCGGAAAGTTTATCAGGATTCTTTTCATGAATGACAATCTCAAACAAAACAATGAAAAGAATCATGCGATAGGATTCGACCTTAAGTCCATACGATGGCTTTAGGATTGGAAGTCTTAACCGATTCTGTAATCACATCGAACTAAGACAGCGCAAGCACAACATCATCTACCAGGTGAACTCAGGTGAGTTTTCGATTCCAATGGAATTAACCGATAACAGAGTTGATATGCAGCTGATTACAAAAGAAGAAATTCTTGAGGAATTAAGTCGTATCAAAGAAGAAGTAGCAGTTACTATGAAATGGATTCATATTGGAACCATTGAAGTAGTGATTAAATGTGACATCCTATACCCCTATGACGTATATCTCACAATAAAATATTCATCATATAGACAAATCATGCTAACGTTTCATTTATCCATATAAGTATAAAAACATTATTTAAAGACTAGTATCATATAACATGAAAACACACAACCCATATTCCAACATAAATCATATTAAATACAGCTTATGATACACGTGTCCAAAATGCAAAATATAGAGGAGGAGAAGGTTGCACGAGGCATTAGCCGGCCGACTTGATCTAGAGTGGCGTCTATATATACAACCCACTTCACAAAGCTATTAAACCTAAAAAAAAAAATATGCGATTTCTATGAGTTGCAACTCAGTGAATATAAACCATTACTTTAATTAAATAACCAGCAAATAATAATCATTAACTTTAATCAACAATATAATCATACATGTGCAAATGCCACTATGTCCGATTTATTATTCTGTGAATTGCTCAAGCTTGGATCTGTCCCGGGATTTCCAATATGTCATTATGTATATAGACCCGTAGGTCTCCAATATGAATATAACTCGAAGGTCTCCACTTTGTATATAGACCCGTAGGTCTCCAATATGAATATGACCCGAAGGTCTCCAATATGAATATGACCCGAAGGTCTCCACTTTGTATATAAACCCGTAGGTCTCCAATATGAATATGACCCGAAGGTCTCCACTTTGTATACAGACCATAACAAGACAGTCACAGGCCTTTTAATTTTATGTTATATGTAATGCAACATATCAATCATCTGAGCATATACTCAGATATACATTTACCAATATATCCTTTGATCCAATGAAAATTCATATAAATACATATTTCTTATAGAACCCATATATCAAACCTTGCATAAAAATCACATCACATTACGTATAAATCATATATACGGTTTATACTTACCCGGTTAGGATAAGTGGTCGGTTCGTTGCTTCGATTCCTCCTCTCGTTCTATAGCCCGTGCCCCTATATGATTTAATGTAATTTAATCTAATCATCCCCTTAATATATATTTCTATTATACAATGAAATGCAATGCATGTATGCTTAATTAACTATGTTCATTACTTTCCTTATAACTTGAGTTATAAAATCCCGAGTCGAGCAGAGTAAAATTCACTAAAAACTTAACATGTAGCTCTACAACTTTCATGTTTAACACTTTTCCTAATTCAGTCTCCAACCTGCATAAAATTAGGCTACAACCACAGCATAATTAACCGTTTTCGAACCGAGTCGTTATAAAACAAGCCTTGAAATTTTGACATTATCTCACTCAATATTTAACCGATACATCCACGGTTTGCTCCTAAGTTTAGCTAAGAGATAGGGCTATAACTTTCATGTTTTAAGATTTTTCTAATTCGGCCTATAAAGCTACCAAAACATCCAATGAATTACAATAATTGAAGATATATCTAAATCACTAATTTCCTTGTAGCTTTTGAGAAAAATTTTGAGAATTCACTCCAATCAAATCGAAGAGCACGTCCTCACGAGCTCCCCCTCAAATTTTAAAAAAAATCGATAAAGAAACGAAATCAAAATTTACAACCCTTCTCTTTCTTTTCTTTCTCTTCTTCCTCTGCTCCCTGTTTTTGTTCTCGCTGCAGCTTCTTTTTCTTTCTTTATTACTTATTCAATTACTCCACCACCTCATTTGATAATTAAGTTTGCTTTCATTTTATATAATATAATATTATTTCTGCATGCAGAAACACATATGCTACTCTTATATATATATATATTATAATATTAAATGTAGTTATGCATTACTTATATATATAATACATGTTTATATATATATATATATATAATTTAGATTTATTTTCTTTGCAAAATTCAACGTAATTTAGATCATTTATATTATGCATTCGAAAATTATTCTAGTCTTAATCAATTATAATAGGGGTTTCTCAATACTAATTACCCAAGAGCATATAAATAATACGAAATGCATATGATGCATGAAATGAATGTCCAATGACGTGTATGTTTTAGTCGAGGATGTTACATTAAAGCTACCTTCAAAGAATGTATTAATTCAGAAATTCATTTGACGTATCAATAACTTGAGAGATGGTTGTCTTAGAACCATGGTAGGAAATTTATATGCTGACAAACTTATGTTTGACATACATTTTAGGATTGCATATAACCTAGCAGACTACGATTTCAATAGAGTCTTAACCCTTCATCAAAATTTTAAAAAATCCGATTTAATGAAAGAAGGAAATAGACTATATTCTATCACATATAGAATTGCATATGTGTTTTTCAACACACATCGTTCAGATATGTTTTTTTAGGAAAGAGTATATAGAAATTCCTAGAATTTTCAAGGAATTTGTCAAAGTAATGACACCAAACCCAATCCAAATACCCAGGATAGGAGGTGTTAATTTGCTAATCAGAGATCACCCAATTTTAAATAAATCATTAAGGCCTGATTCTGAGATTAGTAACAGGATGTCCTTTTTCGAAAACAGGATTCTTAGTCTAAGAGAAAAAGAACCAATTGAGGATTTTAATCCACAAAAGATCAGGGTAAGTAATGTTAAAATGAATTGCCCTGAAGGTTGAAAAGAAATCCATATTGTTTTTGATATATCTGAAACTAATAATTTGTTTCCTTATGATGAAATATATCATTTACAACAACCAAATGTTAATAGATATGAATGCATGTTAGAAATAGTAGGCTACAAAGTATCTATTATAGGAATTACAGGTAGAACCAAATGTTATATGATCCTCGGTCTAAGTTCCTTGAGGAACACAAACCATAGGGAAGAAATGGAAAATGGATGGAATTCAGTCTCGATGGACACCTGATAAGGGTGGAATGAGTGGCCCATTTTCTATACGTCAGGTTTGCCTATAGATGTATGGATTTCAAATCTCTTACAACAACAAGATGATCTGTTAGATCTTTTAAGAGAGTTATGTAGTTAAGATCTAACTCGTCATACAGGGATACATGAAGCTATGTTTAAGTTTAATCAATTAAGCTTAAGGATAAACTTGTTAGAATCATTGAAAAATAATAAAATTTATCCACAAAATTTTGAATGACAATTGTTTTCTCTATATACATATCCGTTGGGACATTGTATGAACAATACAAGTCTGAGTACTTTACAGCTTATATTGATTCAGGTTCAGGCATTTGCACAGCAAAGTTAGGAGTTTTCCCCAGCGAATCTGTGGAAACTTTACCTCTTATTGCAGGAAGGGATTTCTCCCAAAAAATCTTAATACTCAATAAGGGTATTCAATAATCAAGAATAATGATCGGAGGAGCATTTGGTACCCCTTGGTACAAAGTAAGAATACCACCAATATATATTCATGATACAGGTGCTGATATTTTATTGGCTAACAATTTTATCCAAAATTTTGTAAAATATGAGCAAGATAACCATAAGAACCTGTTAACCTTTACTATTAACTGTGGTAGTGTAATACAAATTTTGCGACGGGAGAAAGCTTTCAATAGGATAATGCCTATTATTTTCCACAGCAAACGTGATGATAATGATTTCAAGTTAACCCATCCTAAAATGCAGGATAAGAGGAAATTTGGAGAAACTCTTATGTCTTATAGACAAAAGGGAATTGAGGAGGCACATGAAGAAGTTATTCAGTTTCTGAAAAATGCCTTACAGGAAGGTCCACCCCCGATTGACATTGATGAGGAAAGTTTACTTTCCCTTGAAAATGTTAAAAGGTTAATCAAAAAGAATTTCAATGAGAATCCTTTAGCATGGTGGAACAAAAACCAAATCGAAGCAACACTTAAAGTTCGGGAACAATATTGATAGGAGTTGGTTCGATACAAGTCGATTCAGATGAACATGAATGATCGAAAAGATATGCAAAAGATTATTAAAGAGCATATCGATCTTAATCTGATCGAAACAGGTGTCTCCCCTTATAGTAACCTGGTTTTTTGGTAAGAAATCATGGTAAAATAAAGAGAGGTAAGACAAGGTTAGTAATTAACTATCAAGGTATCAATAAAATTACTGAATTTGATGGTTATTACATCCCGAGTAGAGAACACTTAATTGACTGCATTAAGAGATCACGAGTGTTTTCAAAGTTTGATGTAAGTTTGGTTTCTACCGGATCAAGTTAGAAAATGAGTAGAAAATTAATTGTTTTTTCTACACCACAAGGTCAGTATATCTGGAATATACTTTCTATGGGACTTGCGAATGCACCCGAGATATATCAAAGAAAAATGGATAATTTGTTCAAAGATTATTTTGAGTTTATGTTTGTTTAAATAGATGACATTTTGATTGTATCAAAAAATATGAAAGATCATTTAAAAAATCTTGAAATATTTTCTGAGGCATGTCATGAAGAAGGATTAGTGCTAAAGAAGACAATAATTGCGGTCAACAGAATCGAGTTTCTCGGTGTAATTATTGACCATGCAGGTATGGAACTCTAGGAGCACATTGTGGAAAAAATTCATAATTTTCCAAATGTTCTCAAAGATAAGAAACACCTTTAAAGTTTCTTAGGTGTGATTAATTTTATAGGTTCATTTATCAAGGATCTAGCAAAATATCGCAAGGATTTCAGTCATTTGTTACAAAAGAATGAGAAAACCAAATGGAAATGGGAAGACATCTATTTCCAACGTGTCAGGGAGTTAAAACAGGTCTGCAGTAACCTGCCGAAACTCGCGATTTCTCTAGATGAGGATCTGTTAGTCGTCTACACGAACGCTAATGATTTTCGATGGGCAGTAGTGCTCATGAGAAAAAAGCTATCAGTGAAGAACCGTGTAGATATACATGAGAATTGTTTTCAGAACAATAAGTCAGAGTCTGACAAATTAGCGAGAAGGAATTCTTTGCAATTTGAAAGACGTTCAAAAAATGATCTTTATTCTTATTAGCAAAAGAATTTACTTTAAAAGTTGATAATACAAATGTAAAAGCTTTTTTAAAAAATAAACTTGAATCAAAGATAGAAAAAACTCGTATTATCAGGTGGCAAGTAGAATGCCAATATTATTTATTTGATATTATTAATGTGAAATCTAATGAGAATGTTATTGCAGATTTCTTAACAAGAGATGGACATCCTTGAAGCGGATTTCATCACGGTTAGATCAAGACACCTCAGGAAACACCTTGAGGAACTGAACAAAGCATTTGAGTTGCTAAGGATACGTGCCAAAGCAGCTTCATATGTTCAAAAGGTAGATTTGGACAAAGTCCAAACAGCCATACAAACTTCGTGAGTTGTCCAAATCTATTTATGAATCATTAGAAGGGCCTCTGCAAAAGGCGGGTTCACCATCGGTGACCCAAAAAAAAATACATGAAAAAGGTCCATCATCGATAAACAAACAAGGTGTTTTTATACCCGAGGTAGAAAATCCTACAGACAAGTATTTTTCATCAGACTTTGGTGAAATGACGGGTAAAGCCAAAACAAACAAACTATCGGATTCCGATATTAATATTATTTCGAAAAGTCAAAAAGTAATTTCAGACAACTCGAGTCAACCCAACACCTCTAGAGTTAACGAGGGTAAGGTTAACCTAAGACCACAAACAGACCCAAAGCAGGTTAGCACTAATCAAGTGGTTTCTCCATTTCAGGTTTATCAACGAACATGAGAGAAATTGGTTATAAGAAATGAGATCAATCTGGGCAAGATTACTGCCGATTGGTCTGGAAAGTATTCAAGGCTCTGGATGCTTTCGAGTGCAAACCCGCAAGATGTGCGAGAATGGTTTGATTTTGGAGCAATTGCTTCGGTATTTACTACCGCACCCATTTTTTCGAAGATTTCCAAGTTACCAGAATGGATAGCTATTGTCGTGCACGATTCATGACAGAACAACCCACATTTGGGTCGAGTAGATACATTGGAGCTAAAGATTATCTCAGCAGCGCCTGAAATTACGGGCAAAGGGTCTCACCCAATTTTTCAATGTATTAAACTATAGAGACCAGATATGATGGCAATCAACAGAACCAAAACACCACCATCAAACAGCCCCTTAGTGGTTGTCCTTACTGAAGATGATATATCTACAAGGTGAGCCTGGAGACTTTGGGTCTGTCTCACAGAGATGGACAATATCAAGTATCCATTCAAGATATTTCAAAACTCGGTGAATGGATCTTTCTTGTTAAATTTAATGACAAGAAATACGACTAGATTTGCTAAAAACCTCTTTGAAAACAAGATGAAGCTAATCTGGAAAAATAAGGTTTCGGCCACTAAGCAAACCCGAAAGAAAAAATGTAATATGGTGCATATAGGAAGATGGGAGGAACCCATATATTCTTACTGTCAAATACAAGAGAAATCTTTATTTGGATAAGGCTTCAAGGTCAAATAGGACAAGCCCGAACACCCGAAGAAAAAGGAAAAAAGGGAAAAAATTTTAGATAGTAAAAACCTAAAATGTAATAAAAGAAAACGAGTTTAAACTAAACTCGATAATTTACGAGTATATTCTACGAATGTAATAGTATAGGAATACATTGTAACAAGCATAGAGTGCTACTATCAGACAGAAGATAGTGGCTGGCTCCGCCACTTTTAAAAAAATCAGCACCTACGATCATATAATCCTACAAAAGATATACATGTATTCTATATGTATGGCCACACACAACATTAATTTTTAATCTTTCAATCACATCTCGATTATATTGTACATATACATATATATTCATCTTCATTTGCTACTTATTTAACATATTATTCAGTGTTTATTGATGTACTTAAATTAATTATATCATTAAATCATATCATAATCACATAAACTAGCATGTTTATCATACATGTCATGTATGTATATTGTGAGAACACAACAACATGAGTTTATGAGATTTTAAAATATTCTTTAAAACATGCATCAAATATACTTTAAAGAAAAATTGTATCTTAACATTTTAACTCATAAACTCTTATTCATATTCTAAAAACTTAAATGGTTTATCACTTTATACATAAACTCATACTTAATTATCTAAGATCAGTTTCAAAAAGAGGTAAAGGTACACTTTTTATAGTAGATAAATTCTTGCACAAAATTAGTAGGTAGAAAAAACACTCTTTACCACAACAATTTTCATAATTCATATAATCATCTTAAATTCATGAAAATGATAATGCATTTACATAATAACCATCAGTAAAATATGCTAAGAATAAATTCAAATCACGCAAGCTTTAATAAATAATTTATGACACTCAAAAATTATTTGAAAAGTGCTCTTAACTAGTCTGTCTTATAAAATTCACCATAAATTATATAGTTACTGAAGCCTTTTGAAATTAATAATATACACTTCTAACATCATAAAATTAAACATAATAAAACAGTTTTGAAAAATTATAATTCACTAAATTTATAAAATTATTCTTCTGAGGTCTTAAATTGCAGAATTTCAATTCGAACTGATCTTTCTTTGAAAAATCATTATTATTCATTCACTAATCTAAACATTATAAAATTTTAACCATAAACTCAACACTTCATGTAAAATAACATACTAAAACAAATTTGAAAAATTATAATTGACCGATTTTATACAATAATTTTCTAGGGTTTAAAATTGTAAAATTTTAATTCAAAATTGGATTAATTTTGAAAAATCATTATAATTCATACATTACTCCAAAAATTACCAAATTTCAACCATAAACTCAAAACTTCATGTAGCATAATATACTAAAACTTTTTTGAAAAAAAATTCAATTTTACATTTTATAAAAATAGACAAAGTAGACTGTTATTACCAAAGTTTTTCAGAAGTTAATTAAACCCACATATTTCCTTAATTAAAATGTAAATTTGACTTTTATAACACTATTAACCACAATAATATCACTTTAACTCAATTTATCATACATGCAATAAGATTAGACAAGATAATCAAACATTTAAAGACTAATTCAACATGTAATTGCACCATCAACACTCATAATGACATGTTTTGGAAGATCAACACAGACAAGGTATTCAACAAAATTTATCACATTAGTAG
This sequence comes from Scutellaria barbata, assembly GCA_028654395.1. Lineage (NCBI taxonomy): Eukaryota > Viridiplantae > Streptophyta > Magnoliopsida > Lamiales > Lamiaceae > Scutellaria > Scutellaria barbata. Next base: position 19,320,202 of record CM053652.1, on the reverse strand, counting down.
AGAATCAACCTTTGATCTAATATGCAACTCCATATTAAGAACCTAATCATGCTCCTAAGAAAGAAAGTTAGTGAGGATTAGCCAAAAATTACCTCTTAAATTGCACAAACTATGAGTTCTTTGAAACTTGCTTGGAATAAGATTATATTTAAAGCTTAATTTCCCATTTTATCTTGGAAGGATCTTACTTCTTCACTTAATTCTTGTTTGAATATTGGGATGAACATTTTTTAGGGAAATAAAAATGTAGAGAGAAGGAGGAGCAAAACTAGCTAGAGAGAGAGAACTTCCTTGTTTTTCCCCAAAATGAGAAGAGTAAAAATGATTCATATGTAATGTATTTTTCCTTTTATATATGTAGTAATCTATAGTGCCATACATGTATATCTCTTGTAGAATGATTAATTAGATGTGTAATAATTAGTAGTATTGAAAATTATGGTAGATTTGATGGAGATATGAGAGGTTGAGTAATGTTTCATTTATTGTAACATAAATGAGTTTGTAATCATGATTGTATATTTATCCTTAATGTAACAACTAGATTAGGAACCCGTGCAACGCACGGGCTTCTATTCCTTTTTTTGATGTTATTTGTATTTTTTTCATTTTATATTTTTTTATTGAAGACATAAATAAAGAAGTTAGTAGAAGATAATTTTGTTTCTCAATTATATTAAAGTGTATTATGTTTAAATCATAAGTTGAATACATTTTGGACAAAATGAATATAATTCTCATATGAATATATTAATTACAGTGAATTGAAAACATTATCGAGTTAAATTGTACTTCAACATACAAATAAAATAGTCAATTTCATGTGGAAAATCCAAAAGAATAAAGGATTAACGAAACAAATTAACTATTTTTCAATTCGTCCAACTTACTAAACTGATGTAAAAGAACCAAATTACTCATATATATATAGCTATATGTATATATACATACATATATATAATATTTTTATGTAGTCTTTTTTATAAATTAGATTAAAACAAAAAACTCTATATTCTAAAAAATATTATTGTTGATGAGAATCTTGAACTTATACTTCAACCCAATATTTTATATTTTACAATAAGAGTAAATATTTTTTAATAAATATAGTAAAATTATTTTTCTCTATTTTAATAGGTTACTTACATACTCTACTCCACCCAAAAGATTCTCAACCGAATCTTTTTGCGATCGTTGTTACTTCTTGCTAGTTGGCTGAGAGTCGATACTTGAAAAATGAATTGTGAAATCTGTTGATTTTGAGAATAGCGGGTGTAATATTTAGAGAAAACTCACTTTTCTTATTTCATAAATCAATCAACTCCATAGGATAATAAAAATAACTCATATTTATACTAACATAAACCTAAGATCCTAAAATATAAAATCAATCATGAAGATATTAATTATAATAAAATCTATCAAAACTTTTATCAAATATATCTAATCTCTATCTCCACAATCAAGTTAAGTTAATATTGATAGCTCCTTATGACTTCTCTCAAATTGGTTTTTCTTCAATTTCATCAGTTTCCCGTTTTCCAAGTCATAAAACTCAAAAAAAAAAAATCTCGTCAGAATTTGGGAAAATTGAGGTGGCATCTTTATAGAGTGTCACTTGTCAATATTTAAGAGAGTCAAAATCTTCTTTTATATATATATATAGATCATTATTTAGAGAATTTGGAAAAGTTGAGGTGGTATCTTTGGAGTGTGTCACTTATCAATATTTAAAAGAGCCAAAACCTTCTTTTATATATATAAATTGTTCTACTCTAAAATTAAATAATATATAAATATTAAAACTGAATCTTACCACGGAATATATATATATAATGAAACTTACTCTTCCATTATGATGCGAAGCATTAGTCTTTTTGATCCACTTGCAGTCACAACTATGGGCTTGTGGATCTTACATAGGAATCCAATCACATCTGAATTTTGCAAAATGAGATGAAACAATGCTATATTTATTTCCATTAAGAATGAAAGAAAAATAAATATTAAAATTCAAACCTGATAAATCTTCATTTTTATCAGCTAATTTCGTCAAATCATCATGTGATCGAATACGGAATTTCTCTTTGTTGATAGAATGATTTTCATGATCAACTTTTTCCATAAAAATTTCATCCGTGAATCGTATCATAAATTCATGTTCAGTCATCTTGTATAGGTTACCACTTTTGTTAACATCAAACTTTTTGATGATGAAAACCCGACCCTCCTTTAAATGTTCCTTAAATTGTGGAAGAAGCTTATGATGGATCAATCCCTGTATAAGGCAATCCTATATTGCATAAAAAAAAAAACTCCAATTATAAATAATATGAACATATTTAAAATAATTAGCTCATTCATTTTTGCAAATAAAAATTCTTCATTCTATTTCATTATTGAGCAGAACACAACAATAAATAACTATCCAAAAGTTTTATGTCCAACGTATTGTTAAAAAAAATGCATCATATTTTCCAGTCCACACCTCTACTAGTATACCTGAATGATTCTAGATTTCTCAATACATGAAAACATGCTTCTAGGAGAGGGTAAGCATTAGGTGGCAACAGAGAACTTACCAAATTTATCTAGTGGTTCAATAACCGTCCCTTTCAACAGAAGTGATAGCTAGCCAATATAAACAACTTTTTAATAAACTTTACATTTGAATTAAGGACATCACAGAAAATTAACACTCATCACTTTGCGGTTGCGCTTAAGGTTACGTGCCTCCCACTTACTTAAAAATCTAACCATAATGCTTTTCGAACAACTGTTGAAATGAACTTCTTCTAACGACAAAAAAGAGGAATATGAATCCATATGAATTCCAACTCAACTTTCTATTCCTTTTGTTGGAAAACTTTTCATCAACAGTTGGACACTTTAAAAAATGTAGGGATGTTTAAATACACAAATGAAAGACCTTTGGGTTCATGACAATCTATATAATTGAGAAAATAACGGCATTTACGTCATTAAAAAAGAAGACTCACCAGTTCATCTTCTCTCTGTCAACAAAGAACTAACCAAAAGTATTTCCACCGTCACTTTTTGTAAACCTTACATGTGAATTAAGAACCATGGTTGACTTAAATCGTTCATGAATCTGAATAACCCTAAAATTAGATGATGTGATGGAGGTATTGGGATAGAATCAGAAACCATGACCGACTTAAATCGTTCAAGAATCCGAAAAACCTTAAAATTGATTAGAGGAATCAAAAATCATGACTGACTTAAATCGTTCATGAATCCGAATAACCCTAAAATTGATTGGAGAAAGGGGGTAGAGAGAGAATGTGGATAACGGAAACTGCTCTGCTTTGCTCCAACCTTTCATTTGCTCTGCTTCGCTCCAATCTTTCCTTTCGTTTTTACTTTTCCACTCTTCAAACAAACATTATTATTATTATATCATATATTATTATTATTATTATTATTATTATTATTATTATTATTATTATTCTCTAATCCACTTCTAAGTTGACATATTTCATCAACATAAGAAATAAAAAATCTGATAAGGCAGTTATAAAATGTCTCCAAAGTTCACATGTCAATAATTGGAGAGTTCTAACTTTTCTATTATGTATATAAGATAAGATTGTTCTACTCTAAAATTAAATAATATATAAAAGTGATAATCTTTTTATCAAGCTTTTTAATCAATTTTAAAACGACATTATTTTGGGTAGATGAAACATTTTTTATTTTTTATTGAGATTTTACTCTACGGGCTAAAAACGTAAATTCCCGAAAAATAATGAAAACAAAATTTGGCATAAAGAAAAATGTTTAAAAAAAAAAAAAAGGGAAATTGCGACCATTTCAAAGCGGGGTTCTCGCAGAGACTACACACAGTCACACAGTATCGTGGTTGGTATGGTTGGTTGCAATCCCAAATTCCATTTTAATTAAATAAAAATGGGGTAATTTTCTCTCTATCGTTTCTAGTGAGAGAAAATCATAGCAGCAACAGTCCGATGGAGAAGGCGATGCGTGTTAGCAGCAGCAGCATTTTGATATCATCATCCCTGTTGAGTATTGTCGTTGTGAGTCTTATGCTGCTGCTCATCCTGATCCTCATCCTCATCGCTTGCAAGTTTAGACCATGGCGCCGCTTCCTTTCCGTCTCCTCATCTGCCGCCGCTCGCCGCCGCGCTCCCGCCTCGATCAGGGTCTGTATTGGGTTTGATTTTGTGTGTGTTTTGGGATTTGATTAATTGGCTGGATTTCTCTATTAGGTTTTTGAAATGCTTGTTAATGGGGATTGATGTGTTATTCTGTCGTTCATGGTTGGATTTGTGAATTTATTCTTTGGATTTTCAGCTATTAATTTAGGAGTGCCTTGTTCTGTTGAGTTTTCTTTATTGTCGGAGTTGAGATTGCATTGGCTGTTTGTTGTCAATGACGGCCTTTTTTCGCTTGATTATCTAATCTGTGTTGGTGGTTAAGATTTTATCTTGACTGCAACAATTTTAGCTCATTGGACTTATTCTAGTGAAAATATCCTTTTCCTGATTAATGTGAGTATTGGAATGGATTAGATTATCAGCTTATTATAAGCTGAAGTATATCATTTTTTTTTAATTAACTCTCTATGTTTAGGGGGCTTTGCGTGGGGGCGACGTAAAAAAGGCCTTTTCCAGAGATGGTCATTTGTTGCATATCGTGCATTTGCGTATGTGTCAGAACATTGTTGAATGATCGTGTCTAAGTGAGAACTGAAAGATATGTTCTGTATAGTGAAAATATTGAGTTTCATTTATCTGCAGAACAAGTACCATATCAGAATAAATTTTGAGTTTAGTATTTGAATTTAAGCAACTTTTGAATATGTAGCCGTTTGTTATGAAAGTTGGAAATGGAAGTCTTGAGTTTTAAAGGTTTCTTTAAAATGGTATCCCCTATGAGTTTAATCAGGGAATGCTTGCGAGATATTGCAAATAGAAATGTTCTAGCCTATAGGTGGCTATGGATACTTGTTTTGATATAGTTCAAATGACAACATCATATGTTCGATACTGGGTAAAAGTGCATACTTGTGATCAGGTGTTTTCCTATTTGGTAAAAGCTATAAGAACCAGACACTTTCTGAAAGCTCCCTTTTACTTACTTTCATCCTTGGTAATTGTTTATGGATTGGGTTTTGAGCTCGAAACAGATCATAGGTACTTACATGGAATTCGATATTTTATCTTATAATTGTCAATGATTTCAAATTTTCTTTGTTGTACCGTCTATTATGAAAGATGTTCAGTTTGTGTTTTCAGGAATCCTTTTTCTTCTTCTTGTTTTTACATGCTGTAATGTATCCAATACAGGTGGATGATATTGAGAGACCTCTTATTTTGGGAGATTCTGGTATTGTTGAAAGCCAGCCAGAGTCTACATTAAGTAACTCCATTGAACAGACTGGTTGTCAAACTCAGGGGAGTTTTAGTTCAACGCATTCTGTTGCAGTAGCTACACAAGGGCTCCTGTCAGCGTCCTCCCAGTTGACACACAGTAATAGATGCCGTTGCTCTCTCTGAAAATAGTTTTATTGTGTCTTCAAAAAAAAAGGAAAACCTTACTTATTGCTTGTTCTAGGTGATAGTTTTGTTCTTGACATTCCAAATACTTCAGAGGATACTTTGATTGGTCAGACACTTCAGCGTCCACTTGCAGCAAATCAGTTTACTGAAGATCGGATATACGAAAAAGGAGAAGATATCCGTTACAGCCCAAAATATGATCCAGATAAAGACACTTTCAGAGGCATTGTTCCCAGTTATACTGCCAGCCGGGGTAATTTTATTCTCATCAATTGCAAAAATTTGACTGTATTTGGCATCTTTGTTGGTTGAACATGTAAAACATGTCATCATGTTGTTCTCTTAGAAGTGCAGGAAGTGTCCTCAAGCTGGAGGTAGTCTCTGGTCCTTCTCGTGGGCTTCAGTACTCTGTACAGTCAACTAATGCATCCAAACTTCCAGTGACAATTGGAAGAGTATCACCTGGTGATGTAATACTCAGGGATTCTGAGGTCTCTGGCAAGCACGCAATGATAAATTGGAATGGCAATGTGAGCTTAGCACTTTGATATGTAATTTACTAAATATTATGTTTATGCTATGTGCTATATTAACTTCATCTTGTTGTAGAAATTAAAATGGGAGCTGGTTGACATGGGTAGCTTGAATGGTACAATATTGAACTCCCAGGCAGTCCACCCTCCTCAATCTGGGAACAGACATTGGAGTGATCCTGTTGAGCTCTCAAGCGGTGACTCAGTAACTTTAGGCACAAGTTCAAAGATTTTGGTAAGTAGGTTGTGACTCCATGGAAATTTTAGGGTATCCCATGTCTCATTTTGCCGTGGGATCGCTGTCTGTTCATATGCTAATGTGTAGTTAATTGTGTGAATATCAATTTGTTCTTCCCTTCATTACTGTTGCAGGTACATATTACATCTGAGACAGAGTGCAAGATCCCTTTTGGGATTGGTATAGCATCAGATCCCATGGCTTTGCGTCGAGGAGGAAAAAAGTTGGCTATGGAAGATGTCTGCTATTACCAGTGGCCTCTTCCTGGAGTAGATCAGGTTCTATTAGTGTAATCTCATCCTAGTTATCTACGAGCATTACCTGAAATGGCTTTTAATGTTTCTGATTTTCCCTGTTACAGTTTGGAATGTTTGGCATATGTGATGGACATGGAGGAGCAGATGCAGCCACATCAGTTAGCAAGTTAGTGTCCAATGCCCTTTGACCTGAACTGGTCCCTTTTGTTGTACATAAGAGACCTTGCGTGACTTATGTGATCAACAATCAGCATATATAACTTTCTTAACTGTTTTGAGGAAGATTACTTGTGAATTGTCTTAAGGTTAAGAAATTTTTTCTATTTATATACAAATTTTATCTGAAATATTATTTTATTACAACTGTTTTATTGTAGCATAAATATTTCTAAAAGAATAAAGGGATCAAGGCCTTTGAATTACCATTCTCAAGGTTCTTATGGTCGTCTTTTCCTTAAAACCCGCTCAGTGAATGGAGTATCTGCAGTTGCAATCAAACTCCTGCAACTGAACTCAATTGCTTGGAATGGAAGAGCTTAGTGGAACAAATTTTTTGCTCCCTATATATCTACCTAGTTAGAACATATTTCACTTGGATTCTAATGTTCATGAATTATTTTAAAAGATTTTCTCTGAATCTTAAGTATTACTTACTCTAGTTTTGTTGATTACCCAGAATAATGCCTGAAGTAATTGCTGGAATCTTGTCAGATTCATTCAGAAGAGAGAAAGTTCTATCCCAGTGTGATGCTTCTGAGGTCCTTAGAGAAGCATTTTATCAAACAGAAGCACGCATTAACCACTACTATGAGGTTTCTGCTCAAAATTTATTTCTCGTTCTTTTTACATCACTTCCACTTCTGTGACCCCTAAAGAACCTTAATTGGACTTCATAGTATTCATTTCTAATATGCTTCCTGTTATAAATGACTGCTTTATGGTAAAGTGATTTTGGGAGTGTCATGTGATGTATACTATTAATAGTTGGGGCTCAGCTTCACATATTTTACGATAGATCAAAACCTTTCCTGACTCATTTTTCTCTTATGGCCATAACATCATCCATATGGGTGGCTACTGTACGAGCAGTAATTTTGAACTTTTAATCAAGCATAAGCATTAAAATTAGTCGTTATATAGAGGGATTTTACCTTAATGTGCAACGAGCAGATTGATCATCAGCCACCGTTTAAAAGATCTAAAACTCAATGAAAAAGTAATTGCGGAAAAATGTGACATGATCTTTTGATGGTCTTCTTTTGGTTACTGTCATGGAAACTATATTTGATCAATATGCTGAATTCTATTGTGCATGTTTTCCATCTCTATGTTGAATTCTACTGAATATAATTGGGTTCTTTCATAAAACTTCTAAGTTGTTTGTTTGTTTTCAGTTCATTGCAACAGTAAAATGGAACTGCATTATGGTTTATTTTTTCTTTTGCTAGTATATTCTTGATGTTTTAAGGATGCACATTTTGTTGTAATATTAATTATCTTGCAGGGTTGTACTGCAACAGTGCTTCTGGTCTGGGCTGACGGTCATGAAAATTTCTATGCACAATGTGCAAATGTTGGAGACTCAGCTTGTGTTGCAAAGTAGGTATTGATAATTATCATGCTTATGTTTTGGAAATTTGCAGCATATTGAAACTCCAGAATCTTTACTGTAGTCAATGTTATTAATATTCCGGAAATCTATGCATTCTATAATATGCTCGTTTTTTGTTTTCTGATGAGTACTTGCCATGCTGTGGTACATGTATCATTGATGTTTTTTACAGAAGTAACAGAATGTAGTATATTCCATTTTTTTGGTAGTTGCTCTTGGTACATAAGTTTAATTCTGCGTTTTGTGTCTTTGCATAATTTTGTAAGTTTAGAGCTTATACCATGATGTCAGTTGGGATATGAGAAACATGTGAATGAATTATTGGAACAGAATTTCTTATACTAGCATCCGATCAATTATTAAAAAAAAAAACATCTTCCTCCTTGCATATTGCAAACAATGAACTTTAGAGTTTGGTTGTTTTCATAAAAAGTCTCAAGTTATCTGTTCTTCCAACGTGGTGCTTTCGAAGAGCTAAATATGTTTTCTGAACTGTTCAATCTAGGTTTCTCACTTGAACTGTTCCTTTAGACAGGGAAGCTCACTATGTTTATTATTTGGATCATTCAAAGTTCTCATATCTTGACTGTGTCTGATACAATCATTCTTCTTTGTGGTAATTCAAACTTTGTTCTCATAGTATTGGGGGAAAGCAGATAAAGATGACAGAAGACCATAGGATAACCAGTTATTCTGAAAGACAACGTATTCAGGCATTAGGAGCACCTCTGAGAGATGGGGAAACTCGAATATGCGGTAATAAGTTAAAAAAATCATCATTAAGAATTTCTTATTCAATATCACAATTTAACTGCTCATCTTCCGGTTGTTTCCATTCAGGTATTAACCTTGCCAGGATGCTTGGAGACAAATTTCTAAAGGAACAGGACGCTCGCTTCAGTGCAGAACCTTATATAAGTGAAGTGGCGTGTTTAGACCAATCAAGCAAGACCTTTGCTATATTAGCCAGGTGAATTTGCACAACTCTTTATTTAATGGAAGTAGAGAAGTCATTTCTTGTTCCGTTTTTATCTTAGTCTTCTTGCACTATATCTGGAAATGAAGTTAGATACCAACACTTTTCTCTCCTCTCTTAAATGAAAGTTTAACACAATAGTAGGGACTCAGTAATAGTTTTGTTGAGTTATACCTAGTTTCTTTAATTAAAAAAAATCGTCAATTTTGGATGTAGTGATGGTTTTTGGGATGTTATTAATATCAAGAAGGCAGTCCAGCTTGTGCATCAGGTAATATATGAACAAGAGTCTCTTCCAATGATATTATTTTTGGCCACATGTGGGCCTGTTTTGTGAACCCCAGATGATATCTTATTGTGACAGGCGATGGAGAGAAACGCAACAGACAGAGAGAATATTGCGGAGAAGATAGCCAACGTTTTGTTGAGTGAGGCGAGAACTCTGCGTACCAAAGACAACACATCTATAATTTTCTTAGATTTTAGCAGCAACAAAAGCCGTTCATGTAAACTCGACCCTTAGAGAGCGATTTGAAATCGGGTTTCATTTATACAAACATTATATTATTCTGATCTATAGAATCATCATGATCATGTATAGAATCTTGCCATGGGCTGATTATGTCACAGTGTCCTCTGTTATAATTTTCTGAGAAAGAGGTGTACTGTTTATACTGAATATGCAGTGGCAAATATCATTAATAGGGACTTCTAACATGGGTCACTAACACTCAAGACTTACTAAATAAAATTGCACAATTTGAAAAATGAAAGATATACACAAATGCAAAATTTGAAGTATGTTTAGCATTTTTGGTGTGTACAACGCCATCCATTTTTTTATAGCTATGAATTTTGATTATGTATTTTCATATTATTATAAGTTAAAGCCATCCATCTTTTATAGCTATGAATTTTGATCATGTATTTTCATATTTATTATAAGTTAAAGTGTAATCTACAAATGAAAATATCAAACTATTATTCAGTTTTATATGAGTTAGAGCATCAACATTTATTAATTCTAGAACATTTTTAATTAAAATAAAAGGAGTGTTAATTAATGTAGATATATTATAAAGTATGTGTTTTTATGTAATTATGGGTGTATTAGGCTGTATAATGACAATCTTGTCCCCTTTTTAATTATTTGCTAATGAATGGATTGAGTGTGTAATTAATGTGATTTAAAATTTGATCAATAGGACGAATGTGTGTCTCTGAGCGCGTAGTTGTGTGGTACTGCACACACTCTCTCTCCCCTCTTCAATTAATTAATTTTTTTTCCCTTCATCTCAATATATTTATTTTCTTTACTTTTTCTATGTAAACAAATTATTTTCTTTTCTTTCCTATACAAACAATTTATCATTTTTGTATTATTTATACATTTTAATGTGAGTTGAAATTTTTTGATGTAATAATTAATAAATTCTCTATACAATTTGCACTAAAAATTAATACAACAAATAAAGAATTAATTTGAATTGATATAAATAATAGAATAAGAATGATAGATAGTAGCCACCACTACTTGGAATTTTACTATCAATATGGTTCTTTTATTTAAACTAACTAATTATGTATAACTTTTTAATCAATAATTTGGGCAAGTGTTTTAGTTAAATGTTTTCAACTTAGATCACTAAAATGTAAGTTCTTGATAAATATAATAAAACGAATCTTTCAAGCTTCATTATTTTAAATTTAATTATCTTCATCAATTGGATCAAAATAATTTTTACTATACTTAGTATGAATTTACTTTTGGTAGAAATTGAAATGGTTGTTCAAACTACAAAAGATAATTCAATCGGTCAAATTTATTACTTCACTTTCTTAAGTGAAATTGTAGATGCACCTAATTTCCAATTCATAAAAATGGTGGACAGTTCCTTTGAATTTTACTACCAATTCACTATATAATATCTCTATAAATATGTAAGTGAATTGTTACAACGATCATCCACTCAAACTCAATTATTATCTAAGAAATTTGACTTTTTAAATGACCGACAATCGGTGGAGTGCTTTGAATAATCAGTGTTGCCTGCACTAGTTTGTACCTTAACTAATTTTAATGTATTATCTGTTCATATGTCTGTCTAATGTTCTTTTTAAAGCTATTTAGGCATGTTTGTTGTTTGTCTACTATTCTCAATTAGATTTTTGAATTAAATTGGTAGATTTTAGATACAAAATGGAAGCCCACACAAATTAAATGTCAAGTTTGAGTTGAGACACGAAGTCGTACGCAATTTTAGGAGAAACTTTATATCTCAAGCTATAAAGGTCCAAATTTAATGAATCTTATCTTGTTCAAAAGCTAAGAGGAAGTTCTACAACTTTTATGTTGAATGTTTTCTCCAATTCTGTCTCTAAGAGAGCAGAAAATTAAAATATATTTGAAAGTCAGTGCAAAAATAAGGTTAATTCCCACTATATCAGGTTTTCATTAAATTGCACATAACTTAGTGTAGGAAAATGATATTTGGCTAAAATTGGTAGCATTAGATAGCTAACTTTAAGGGCTACAACTTTTAAGAAGAAGTAAAAGTCAAATTCGACCTAAAAATCTATACAAAAGAGGCTGGAAGTCATGACTCGGGTGAGATTGAATTTGAGACAAATTTTGGATTTGAGAAATTTATTGTAAGTGAAGTCATATGTACCTAATTATTCACTTTTCATAGCACTGAAGTCACATAGTAGCACTATATATCATGAAATTGAATGGTAGATTAAATAAAAGATGGTATACCTAATTTTCAAATATGTGAATAGAAATAAAAGTTACGTACATATATCCACTATAAATAAAAGATGGTATACCTAATTCTATATTTTGCAACACAATTCCTCCCTCTTTCTATCCAACATGTTTTCAAGTATGAATAGTTTTAATCAAAATTCATCTGATGAGTCTGAAGTTGATTCAGATGAATACAAAATGCCTTCATCTCCGGAAGAAGAAATGATGTCTATAATACCTAATACCGGCCAACAAATACTTGACGCATATCAAAGATTAGAAGAGCGGTGACGAAAATGATTCATACAACGGAATCGTGAAGCAAGACATACAAGGCTATTTAATGATTACTTCTTCGAAACTCCAGTATATCATGAAGATATGTTTCGAAGATGATTTTGAATGCGAAGACATTTATTTTTTCGTATTGTTGATGCAATTCAGGAACATTCTCCATATTTTCAACAAAGATCAGATCAACAAAGGTCGGATGCTTCATGAAGGTTAGGGTTGTCACCATTATTGAAATGCACAATAGCCATCCATCAACTTGCTTATATAGTTCCGGCCGACCAATTGGATGAGTATTTATGAGTGGGTGAGTCTACTGCCATCAAATGTCTTTTTAAATTTTGTCAATGCATGATTGAAATATTTGGTGATCAATACTTGAGAAAATGAATGTTTATAACATTCAACGACTTGTCCAAATGCATGAGGAGCGACACGACTTTTCGCGCATTTTGAGAAGTCTTGATTGCATGCATTAGGAATGCAAAAATTGTTTGGTGGCTTGAAAAAGTTAGTTCACACGGGGTCATGGATCACTCAAAATCATGCTCAAAGCGATCACATCTCAAAACTTGTGGATATGACATGCATTTTTTGGGGTGGCAGACTCACAAAATGATATAAATGTGTTGTTGTTCACTAATTTATTTTAGCTACGCCCGCAAGTGTACGGTATAAATTGTAGGAGTGGTGAGCAAGGTCGATCCCACAGAGACTATCTATCTAGGCACTAATTAACTACTCAAATCCGGTTCTCACTTTTATCTAGGTAAATCAAATCTCATCAATTGCAGATTAATTCAACAGAAACAATGGTAACGTAAATAAGTTAGCTTGAAGATAACAGAAATTTGAAATAGGTTCTAGAACATGCTTTCATCTAATTCTCATCAAGATATTACTTTAACCAATCCAAGTTCATTAATCAATCATCATATATGAGCAATCACACATATCAATTAATAGCTCTCCCGAGTCAATTAATCAGTTGATCATTATGTCATCAGAAGTATCCCTACTCAATCTGATAGAAACATAACAACTCCCAAAAGTACCCAAAATTGATTTCTCGTCACATAAATTCCGTAATCTCCCGATCTAAGTATGTTTATGTATCATGTGTTTATTCTTTCATAATTAAATCTCATCTCCCGAATTTTGATTCAATTACTAAAACATGCTCAATTATTGGCCAGATAATCAAACAAACAATCAACTCATAAACACACAAATAAGATGAATGATTATGAACATTGAATTAAATCAAAGATCCATCAAGATTCGAATTAGATTACTAACAAGCCCTAGAAACCCTAGAAAATTAGCTAGACATGATTAGCCACAAACTCATAGACAAGATTGAAAATATCATATCCACTAAACTAACAAGAGAGGAAAGATTAAAATCTTAGCGATGATGATCTCGCGCTTCATTCGGTTCTTGAATTCTTGTTCTTCTCTCTCCGTGCTTCTTCTCTCTGCCTCTTTTTGCCATTAATCCTCCCTTTTCTGCTTCTTGGGGTCTTATATATCAAGTAAACAACAAAATCACGCCAAAATAACTGATTTGCTGCGCGTCCGGGCACGGCCGTGCTACAGGCACGATCGTGCCCCATCCTTCAGTTTCCATCGCGCATTCTGGCACGGTCGTGCTACACGGCACGGTCGTACTACTCAGCACGGTCGCGCTCTCCTGTGTGGCCATTTCACTCGAAACTTGCACTTTTCCTCGTTAAAATCATGAAACTAAACACAAACTCGTCATATGCATCTTATATACGAATTATCTCAATAATCACCACAAAAACATAGCTAACACATTCAAATGAATACATAAACATACGCAAAAATAGATGAAAATTGGCACTTATTAGTTGTATAAATCCGATTTATTCAACAATGTCTTACATGGATATGCATCGAGGACTAACTTTATTGTGAATGGTTCACTATATAAAATGGGCTACTATCTAATAGATGGAATCTATCCGGAGTGGGTGACGTTTGTAAAGACTTTTCCTTGTCTAGAGGATGCGAAAAGACGATTGTACAAAAAATAAGAATCAGTAAGAAAGAATGTCGAACTGGCATTTGGGGTGCTCCAATCACGATGTGCAATTGTTAGAGGACCAACTCGTTTCTGGTATAAGAAAAGGTTAAGACATATAATGTTAACATGTATTATTTTACACAATATAATTGTTGAAGATGAGGGAGATTTAGTCAAGAATTTGTACAACGACGAACGCGATGAGCCTGCACAACCCATCCAAGGATTATCCAAAGAATTTTGAAATTTTCTTCAAATGAAGACCGAGCTCCGTGATAATCAAATTCATCATCAACTTTGAGCGGATTTAGTTGAACACATTAGGACATGATTTGGGAACTTGTAAAAATTAATTGTTCATTTATATTAATTATATGTCAAATGTATTGTAATGTGAATTACTTATTTTCAATTAACTGCTAGCTATATATATGTCTTATTTTATACTCCCTCCATCTCGACTCAACTTGCCTACTTTGACCGGACACGGAGGTTAAGAAAACACAGTTGACTCAATTAAATATGCTTATTTTTTACTTTTTTTGCTTACTTTTTGCTTTTTTCAATTAAGTATGCTTTACTTTTTGCTTTTTTCACTTTAATAAAGTTGAAAAGTAAGAATATTTTGGTAAATTTTTTTTTGCCATTTTTGGGCTGGCAAGTTCGGCTGAGACAAACATAAATGACAAGTAGGCAAGTTGAGTTAGGACGAAATGAGTATAATTGATCCAAAAAAATATAAAGATTTGGAGTAAATATTAATTTATTATTATTTATTATTAATTATATTTTAATGTGAATTGAAAATTATTAATGTCATAATTAATTAATCCAATATACAATTTTGACACGATTAAAAAAGTACAAGCAATAAATAATTAATTTAAATTGATATAAATAAAAAGAATAGAATAAAAATTAATGGATAATGGAACCCACATGTAATGATTGTATTTGTGTTAAATTGATGTAGATGTGTGTTTTTAAAAAATAAATATTTTTAATTAGTGTGTTGGCATGTGGGTTCCACACAAAATGGTATGTTAATAATCTACTAATGTGGATGCTCTTAGATCATAAGTCTATTACCAAACAAGTTCAAATTTAAAATTATTAAATTTGAATTTGATATATTTCTTTTATTGTCTTATTAAATCTTTTATTATATCAAAATTCAAATATACTTTTGGATGAGATTAAAGACACCCAAGTATTTAATATGCGCACCCAAATCTTTACAAATTTTAATTAAAAAATAAATAAATAAAAAATTGAAATCTTACTCTCTCCTCTCTTTACTTTTTTTTTTAATCATTATTTTCTTGATTGTTTGAGGTTATTTCTCTAAATGTTTTGAGGAATGAAATGATAACATGATAACAACACATATATGAAAATTATATAAAAATTGTATAAAAATACATAAAAAAAATATACCAACCTAAAATACCACAAAACATATAAGAAATATCCGTTTCTACTACATTTATATAAAAAAGACCTTTTCTTACCTCTAAAATTGCCGTTTAGCCCTATAATTGCCATTTAACCTCTAAAATTGCCTTTTAGCCCTATAATTGTGGTTTAGCCCCTAACATTACCGTTTAGCCCTTATAATTGCCGTTTAGCTCTAAAAATTACCGTTTCGTTTAGCCCCTAAAATTACTGTTTAGCCCCATAATTGTCGTTTAGTACCTAAAATTGCCGTTTAGCCTTAAAATTGCCGTTTAATCCCTAAAATTACCGTTTAGCCCTATAATTGTCGATTAGCACCTATAATTGCCCTTTACCCCCTATAATTGCCGTTTTGCCCTATAATTATCGTTTAGCTCCTAAAATTACCGTTTAGTCCTAAAATTGCCGTTTAGTCCTATATTACATATTAATATATGATAATGCTCGTTTATCCCTTATATTGTACTATTATATAATATAATGCTCGTTTACTATTATATAATATAATACATAACATATTATAAAATTATATATTAACATATAATATAATACTAATATTAACATAAAATTCAATATCATGATTATTTTTTCTGATTTTTTCTAATTTTATTAAATTTTAAATGTACAATATCATGATTAATTTTATAAATAAATTGTATATATTGTAAAATTGCATATATGAATAAATTGCATATATATCCATTAAATCAGTTTAGTGGACCCGCCTTTTGACTCAAAATATACTTTTTCTGAAATATGGTAAAAAAAATAACTTATATATTTTATGGTAAAAAAATATATAGTTTTGTGGTATTATGAATTAAAAAAAAAAAAAAAAAACCAATCACATCTGATCTAACTAGTTTTGTTCCCAGACTTAGGTAATCCCTAACTGCAAAAACCCAACAGCTCAAAAACCCTAAATTTACCCAAAACCCTCAACGTTAGAATTAACTGCCAAACAAAGAGGAGAGAGGGAGAGGGAGAGGGAGATGGGGAAGAAGGAGAAGAGAGAGAAAGCTCAAAACAACACAGCCTTTGAAAATGGTAGTCCCGAATCTAACGAAAAGCGTCCAAAAAAGAAGAGGAAAAACAGAGACAAAGCAGAAGAACTACAAAATGGCGACGTAGCGTCAGCAACTGAAATACCCACCGTGACCATTGCCATTCCTGGCTCCGTAATTGATAATACACAGTCCCTGGAACTCGCAACCCGTGTAATTTTCTTTTCTGCAATATTTCCTTCAAAGATTACGTTTTTATTAGCTCGAATTTGTCGCTGATGGAGGCTGCATTTGTCTATTAAATTTGTGATGATTTGATTAAAGAGAACATTGATGTGGTTTGTGAGTTAATTATCTGTTCTCTGTTTGTTACACTATGTTTTGAGGTAATTATACGAAAGATTACAAGCCAGTTTATTATACTTAAATAAGTATGTTTTTTGTGTTGTGATTTTATAATGTCTTCTAATTTCAATTTAAACCTCCTTGCAGTTGGCTGGTCAGGTTGCACGTGCTGCTACAATTTTCCGAATTGATGAGGTCGGTCTATATCTCTGTTTTTGATGTGGCAGGTATTCTTTCTATTGGGTGAAACCATATGCTTGTGAGTCTGTGACTTTTATGATATAAAGATCAGTAGGGGCCACATCTAGTTTTGAACAATGCAATTTCTTGATCTTCCTGCAATTTTATGGGTTCAATTATTTCTTAATTGTCCGGAATCCTGTCCATTGGAACGAGGAAATTCTTTAATTTGTGTTTTATTAATTGTTTTTTCATAAAGCATATAATGAAAAAACTAGGATAAAACTGACACATGTCATCATACGGCCATGAAGCTCTCTCGATCACAAGTTTTGCCAGTTCATGACTTCATTAGAGCAAACATAGAAGAAGAGAGGATATATTATGTTGAATTATGATACTAATTCATTTGAGGCTTGTTTGCTTCCCAATCGAATGCTTGAACAAGGTCAGAAAGATTGTTGAAGTTTTCTTTCTTATAGAAATGACAAATCAAACTATAAAGATGATGCTTAATCAAAAATTCCAGATCTATTATTGAATTAGTCTTTTCTATATCACCTACTCCAAGTAGTAATAGGCTTCCCCCTTTGCTGTAAATCACTTGACAATGATGATGTGTGGCCAGATTCTTTTGAGTAGAAAACCTTGTAGTTGACTCTAGTGAATTGAGAAGGTGTTGACTATTCCCTTTCCTCCCATAAAAATGTAGCATGCTACTTGACACACTAAAATTCAATAACCTTGGTGGATTGTATTATCCCCTAATTTTATTGTGGATTAAGTGTTTCTAATTTGGGTGGATGCATCATTAGTTGGATGCGGATCATAAGCGTGCAAGTGTCAAATATGTTTTAAATGTTATCTTATTTTTTGTTGACAGGTGGTTGTATTTGATAATAAGAATACATCAGTGGATACTTCAACTGAAATAGCGGACAATGATTCAGATGAGAACGAGAGTGGTGCTGCTTTTCTAATGAGAATTCTGAGGTATCTGGAGACACCACAGTACCTCAGGAAGAGTCTTTTTCCAAAACATAACAGTTTAAGATTTGTGGTGAGTATCTGATTTTCACCGGCGCAATTCTTGGGGAGAACAGTACATATATTGTAGTATCTTATTTTGTGTTTCTGCAGGGGCTGTTGCCCCCACTTGATGCCCCACACCATTTGCGCAAGCATGAATGGGCTTCATATAGAGAAGGTAGCATCCCAAGCCCAATTATAGATTTTGTTTCTTTCTGCATTGCTTGTGTCAGTTTAGTATTTCATGTGCTTTGCCACTGTAATTGTTTAATTAAAATGACTTGGAAGTACTTTAAGTATCTTCTGGTTATCATTATTTGATGTTCTTCCGGGTGTGTGCATAGTATAATGATTGCTTTATTTTACATCTTATATTGGAGGATGGACCTTTTTGTGTCCAATCAAACCTCTTCTTGAGTTCCTTTTTATGATTTCTTAGGAAAACAATTAAATGTTTTTTTTTTCTAATGATTAGCTAGAAAAATCTTTCTTATATTTTCACCTCATGGGGTGCCCACCTTAATGAGTATGCTTGATAAAATTTATGTCATACAGGAGTTTTTATTTCATATTTTTGTCATATGTACGCTATTGTTTATGTTTGAGCTTGTATAGTATTGAGGTCCAACTAAGTTGTAGTCTCCAGTTTGTATAAGTCATTCTAGGCAATCATCTTTCTAAATACAAATAGATTGTAGATCACATTTATGGTGCAAAGCTTATGCATATGATGGCTTATAGTTGATCTCTGTATTTCTGGTAGGTTTCCTGTTGATATCTTGAACTACTGATACCCATTACTTTGCACCTGTCTAAGTTGTTTAGGGTTTAAATATTGGTCACTTGATGGTTGTGTGGCCACGTCAAGTTTTGATCTTTCATATTCTTGCATTGTGAAACAGCTGTGCATATACTCGATATTTCTTCAGTGTAAAGATATTTATCAAGTTACTTTAATATATTTAGACATGTTGGTTATTCTTATTATGAAATTTGAGATGAAGTATGGGCATATGATGGTTTACACTTGATCGCTGAACTTCAGGTAAGTTCTATGTCGATACTCATATTTTTACTGATGCCCTTGACTTTTCTCCTACCTTTTTTTGCAATATTCTTTTGCCTTTTGGTCTATTTTCAAGTTAGTGTTCTGAGTCTTCGATGGTCTTCTGCTAGAACTTTTGTTAAGCTTTCCACTTGCCTGACTTTTTTTGTATGATAGCGCTCCACTCTTTTCAGCATTAATGGTTCTTTTCGTTAAGTCTGGCAACCTGAATTTTCTACAAATACTATTTCTCTGAGCGATCTCTGCCCCAAATGTAGCTAGCACTTTAAATAAGATGGGATTTTTGGCAACATCTTGTTTAAAGAGCTAAAGATTTTACTGTGTGGAGCCATTAATAATCTTAGGTATTTCATTTGCTCTTAATTATCAACGCTCACCTGAACATCTTAATGCTTGATATGACACTCAATGTTATGAGTACTATTGTTATTTTCGCTGTATGTTCATCAAATTTCACACCAAAAGTGTTATCTATTTTAGATGGTGAATACATTGGTATCTTCCTTTTAGGTATCACCCGAGAAAAACTAGATTGGAGTTCCGTGGGGACGCCTGTTGATGTGGGCCTCAGCAAGGTAGCCTATTGCTTTCTTAAGCTTGTTTCATGCAGATGTTTGGCTTTGATAGTTGCACCTTTTCTTGTAATGTACACTTTTGTCTTTGATTGTCATTCGTTTATTTGTGATAGCTCCACATTAGTTTTGTCCTAGTCATTTTAAATTCCTTATCATTTAGTTTCTTCCTGCTGTTATCTATTACTGTGAGCGTGCATTATCATTCATTTAGATGGATGTTGGATATGCCTCCTTATCAAATATTTGAAGGATGTTACTTTAAGTCTGAAAATGATCCAGTTAGACTATTTGTCCATGTTCCTTGCAAAATGAGTATTCCCTTATCATGAAGTGCATTCTAGAAAGATCATATGAAAAGGATTTGTACTTCTGCAATAGTATCGTTTGTGGTTGACTTGATTCAGATTGCATGCAATTTAAGGCATTGTTGTGCAGAATGTTAAGATTGATCAAGATCTTGAACCTGGAAGAAGAGTAACGGTAGAGATGGGAGCAAACCGTAATCTAGATGCAGGTCAGTAAACCTTTCTAATGAAGGCCAAATCATACAAGCACAATGAATTCTACAGAGCAACAAAATTTTTTGCAGGTCCACCACGGAAAATTGTCCCTTCTTCAAGGCCTAGGGAAGAGGGTATGTATTGGGGATATAAAGTGCGATATGCTTCAAACATTAGTTCTGTGTTCAAGAACTGCCCGTTCCAGGTTTTTATTGTCTTCTGGTGCTCTTTTGATTTTGCTTTATAGCACACAGTGTCGTTTTAATCACTTACATGGGGGCTTTGTTCATCAAACGTCTTATTACTTGAAACAGGGAGGGTATGATCATCGGATTGGTACATCTGAGCATGGGCTTGTTATAAATTCTTCAGAGCTCACTCTACCTTCATTCAGGTATATGCATTACCTAAGTCATCAAGATGTATTTATTTGTTCGTAAGTTTGGTTATAGCTCGCAGTAATGGATAATCTCTATCTTGGTTACTAATGAATTTTTTTTTTCTAAGCAAGATTCTCTTATATTTAATCAAATTCCCATTTAATTGTCAATTAGTCGAACTCAGTGTTCAAATTGAGCATGTAACTTCATTTAATTTGTCATATTAATCTCATATTTTAAAGAATGCTGACATCTCTAGATTTTGGCTTAAAAATTACCTACAGGCACCTTATAATTGCTTTTGGTGGACTTGCGGGGTTGGAAGAGTGCGTTGAAGAGGACGAAAATTTGAAGGTATTTCACAAAAATTGGAGGACCGAAATAATATCATACCACCATTTTATTTCTGAAAAAATATGTCGATATATTGTTGATATATCTTGAATATATCGTTTTAGGAATCATCAATATATTGCATATTTTCACCCACGCGCCTATCTGTGCACAATAGCTTTTCTTTTCTTTATTTTTTTTTCTCTTTTATTGGTGCTCATAGCTCACTCCATTCTCCATTTCGTTTTTTTCCTTTTTTTTTCTATTCTTTTTTTTTTCATTCAATTGTGTTTTTTTCCTTTTTTTATTTTTTTATTGTGATAAGTTAATTTCTTTTTCTTTTCTTTCTTATTATGATTTTTTTATATGTATATAAACACATCTATCAAAATTAAATTCTATCTCTTTATATCTATATTTTCGTCTGAGTGGAATATATAATAATTATAGTTAACTTCTTGAAATAAATTAACACGACATTTAGGTTCCTCTTATAATTTAATTAAGTTTAGTTAATTTTTTTTGGAATTTAATAAAAGGATTATGGTGTATATATTATATACTATATAATAGTAGGTTATCTTTATATTTATTGTTAATATATCATTTCATTTAAAATAATATATGTATTAATTTTAGTTATAATATTCTATATACTATTAGATATATTTTCTAATTTTTTTACAAAATTTTCATATTTTTAAAAAAATGATCGATATTTCCGTAAAATTAAGATATCGATATATCCACCGAAATCGATATTTTCGTTCTTGTCTACCTCCGACTTTGGTTTATACAATTTTGAGCAATCGTATTTTGACTAGAATAAACTCAGGCAAAGCTGAAACGATCAATGTTGTAATGCCAGGGGAAAAACGTACGCGATTTATTTGATTCCTATCTAAATACTTGTCCTCATCAAGGAAGCAGAACTATCCGAATGGAGGTACGTCTTTCTGTTTTCTTTTCCATTCGAGTATGTTTTGCATTGTCAATCATTTCTCGCCTAAAATATCTGTTTTGAAACCAGGAAGCAATCTTTATATCTCTCCAGTATTTTCAAGAGCCAATCAATCGTGTCTCTCGAAAATATGAACCCTAGTTTGAACTTGTGCAAACACTACAGGAAGCGCGACATCCACTAATAGGTAATCCTCGATGCCTTCTTGATGATTACAATTTGATCGTCGTTCACTTGCCTTTGAAAAGATTACAACGTTCTTTGATCTTTTAAGTTATCTGTTGTCAGCAAGTTTGAGAATTTTCTTACAGGGTTTTTTTTTTTTGATCCTTTTTTATATTTAATTAAGAGATCATGATATAACAAGTACTTTTAATTAAAGAACAAACTTTGCAATTTTCCTGCTGTATTACATGGCACTATAACACAGTTACATTATAAATGCATTAGTCCATAATTTGGCTGGAAATTGATAAAATCCCAAGTTTCATATTGGAATTTTGAATAACAAAATGTATGTATCGTGGTGTGATGACATTTTGGCTAAAGATGACAAACATACTAAACACATGAGAAGTCAAAATTGAGAAATTAATCAAAATAGATTTCATTTGTATCAAAAGAATAACTTACACAATTTCATGCAACTTCATCTAAAAAAACATGATTATATTTAAAAAAACTATATATTAACTTGAGTAAAAAAAAAAAAGAAAAAGTTTTGAGTACAAAATAAGTATTTAGTCTTCACAAAAACTTTTATTTAATTGGTGCATGAATTTAGGATCCATGCAACTGATTCGATTCGATCCACGCATCGCTCCACGCGCTCATGCGTCCCCATGCATCTGGGTGGGTGTCCTAAAATTACTTAAATTCGCTTCAAGTATTGTATCTTTATGTTATGTTAAGCATATCTTTATATTATGTTAAACATACCATTATGTTAGTTATACCTTTAGAGTTTTTATGTTATATTAAGCATACCTTTTAAGATTTTTATATAATGTTAAACATATTTTTATGTTATGTTAGTCATACCTCTTAATTATGTTAGTTGTATTTTTATGTATTCCATAAATGTATAACTAATATTATTTAAATGTATGCGTAATATCACATAAATGTATATTTATATAAATTAGGGTTTTTTGTGTAGGATTTTTTCGTCGAAATTAAGATTTTTTTTTCTCAAAATTTAAATTTATTTTTTAAGTTAAAATATTATATAAAGTTATGCTTACTTGGCAGAGTTTTAGGCAGCAAGAGATTTTAGGGCTTGTTCGAGCTTCTGAGCATAGTCGGGGGCTTTTAAAAGTGAACGGAGAGTTTGAAAATTTTATTCAACTGCAATCAAATGAATTAACATTAAATTTTTATCAAACTAACCAAAACCAACAGATTAATCAAAGCCCAATTGATGCAATTATGGATCAACTTTTGAACTCCTCTTTGGCCCATTACTCATTTTCCATTTAGATTTGTAGTTGTGGGCTTCAAACTGGGCTGGATGTGAGCCCAATATTTGTTCGCCCAAAATCAGCTTCAAGATAATTTTCACCTCTAATTTCTGCAATTTGTACAAAAATACACACACAAAGTCATCTTGGCCAATAAACCAAATAGATGCGAAAATGATCAAGCACAAATAATCACATAAAATTTCCAATTTCGAGTAGTAAATATTGCATGAATTCCCCCTTATCAGCTATGTTTAGTTAACTAACGATTATAGATTTTATGTTAACATTGATGCTTTAAAAACAATTTGGATAATGTTGTGTATTGTTATTACTATTTTTTGCGGTTTAGGTAAACTATCACCATTAACATGTTATAATCTCACTAGGATTGGAATCTTTTCTCTAAACTTATGAAAAAAGATATATAGCGAAATGTAATTCTGCATATTTCTTTGGTCCAAAATTATTGATATAATTTTAATTATATTATTAAAATTCAATTTTAAAAATTATATAAATAACAGATTGATTCATTAATTAGGTGATGAGGTCTCCAAATCATTTTTTTTCTTACAGATATATGAGATGGCCTCACGTGACACTTTATATAAGATGGATTAATAAGACAAATCAATCAATTCAATATGATCAATATCGACCTCACATAATGTCATATAAAGTTTCGTCTCATTTTATATGAGACGGTCTCACGTGAATTTTATGCTTTTTTTTAATGCAATTAACCTTCTTTTAGCAAACTTGTTTTGTTCCACTTTCTTTGCTTAAAATTATTAATGTATATATCCTACTTTTGCTTAAGATAATCAGTCTCATGTAAATAATAAATATATCTAAACAAAATAATAATAATTATTCATATTTCTGTCAATGAATTATTTCATATCTCATGCAAGTTTCTAAACAAAATAATTATTCATCATACTAAATAGTGAATTAAATTCCACGTGAATTACACTTAAAACTTTCTAGTTTTCTCTCTCATTTTTTTGGAGCTATTTCTGAATCTGATGGCTACTAATAATCATATAACTTGCATGAAGGAACGTAAGTCTTTTTCGTTACAACAAATTAAATATTAATTATTTCTTACAAAATTCTTGACATTTGTATACAAAGTTGGGTTACTAACCGAGTTAATCTTATTTATCTGGCAATACACAATTTTTTTTTTTTGGTTTCTTTTATTTTCTATATTTTAACATTTAATAGTAAATTGTCAAGTTGTTTTCTTCTTCCTTGTCATTTATATCAATAATATTAAGAAAAATATCTGCTATACATTTTTTCTTTTAATACAAAAACTTCTATGAGACAATCTCTATACATATTTTTTTAACATAAAACTTATATAAGACAATTTCACAAATAGTTATCGTGACGCAAATCCTTATTACTTACAAACAAAACTTATTTTCATAAATTCATATGTAAATTATGAAGTGAGGGTTGACTCATCTTATATAACTAAATTCGTGAGATGGTCTCATATATGACTCACTCTTTTTTAATTGTACATAATTTTATAAATATTAATCTTAACCATTTATTTTTTAATAATCGATTAATTTAGAAATTTCATGTAATTGTATATCCTTATAAAAATGTATAAAGAGGTGACAACAATCTTTATTAACCATTCAAATCCAAACATTTTTAATTGTAAACCATCAAAACATTTTGTTGTTCTTGACATAAAAAAAGTAAAACCTATTAAATGTCAAAATTAAAAAAACAAAAAATCAAACCATAATAAAAGTCAAACCATAATGAAAGTTAACTAACTTAAAACTTGTCTATTTTAAAAAGTTCGAAATATTGCTTACTTATGCAATGTTGTTAATAAAAAAATCATGAAAATTAGTTAGGAAAAAAGAAGAAATGTTACAATAGAAAAATAATTACACAAAACACATTGAATTAGTAAAAAATAGATGGTTGAGATTACTCCACAACAATTTATAAATATGAAAATTTTACACAATCTCGTAAAATTAAAAAAAAAAAAGTCTTATCAAATGCTTTTCCAAATACTATTGATTTTAATGACAATAAAGAAAGAAGAAAAGAAAATCTGACAATTTATCATTGGTATTAATGGTAAACAGAAAAAAAAAAAAGAAATAAAGAAAAAAGAAAGAAAATAGAGGTATAATGAAACTTTTAGACAATTTCTAAAGTTATGTACAATTAAAAAAACATAAATATTCCTATAAAACTTGTATATGGATTCTAAATCCATGCAATCCAAGTTCGATCTACATTTTATGTGCTTTCGCGTTTTTTCACGCACTCCTATGCGTCAAGGTGTGTGGGTTTACACTTTCGTGTGTTCGTATTCTAACAAATATATAATACCATTTAGTAATGACATTCATATCTTTTAATTATGATATTAATTATGTTAATGTGTTCCAGCAAACTAAATAGATTTTTTTTTTCTTGAAATGTATTTTCTTAAATTGTGTAGGTTTTTTATATCCATTTAATTACTTTTCTTATATGCACATTACCGCGTGATCAAGAATAATAATAATAAGAATAATAATTCGAGAGAAAGGACGTTTTGTCACGCGTGATTTTTTTCTTAATATTGGCATTTGAGATGTCAAATTATCTCGACACATCATAATAATGAAACTCAAAGAAAATCGATGATAGGTTGCAGAACTATTGAATTAAAGACATGCAAATATTTTTTTTAATACCCAAGTGTTTGGTTAAAAATGAAATCAAAGTAAAGGGAGATTTTTTTTTTTTTTTTTGGGAATTTAAGCTAGCCAATATATTATGATTAATTATTTACATATTGGGAATTTTCTGACAATCTCCTAAATCAAGTCACGTAATAAATTATAACAGTACAAAAAATTACATAATGAGGCTAAATCCAATATGGATGTGCTCCCATGAAATTTGGCAATATTGTTAATCAATTACAAAATCAGTAACATTTTACCAACCTAGCTCCTGTAGTAAATGTTAAATTATTATATTAAATACAAAGAGAAAAATTCAAAACATATAACAATTATTGGTCTAAATATGTCACAATCTATAAATAAAAAACAGTAATAAAATTTGGTTACGTTTGTTTGAACACATAAATTATCGATAATGACGGCAAATATGAGAAAGTGGTTATAACATCTCGTTAATATAATAAAAAATGAAATTTACTTAATCGACAAATTCAAATAAAATATATAACATCTAAAAAATAATAAATTTAAATAATAATTCTTTGTTTTAAATATTCAGAAGGTACATAACGTGCACTCTTAAGTGAGTTATTTTGAACAAAATATTTAAACTCAATCTGTAGCAACATTTGATCTATTTCTTTCATTTATAAGTCCAAAAGCCCATTTATTATGATCAATAAATAGTTGAATATCACTTAATGGTTTAAACTTATTCTTGAAATGTTTCTCCCAAATTTCAGGTGAATTATTACAAAAGTTATATATATTTATAGAAAGTCTTAGACATACCTTAATAAGCTATAATTGTGATATGCTTTAATATAAAATATAACATTACTATATATTATATAGTAATACTTAGAAAAATGATTTTTCCACATACTAATTATTGTCCAGCTAATGTCACTTTATACTTAGTTATATAGATTGAAAGTTTTTGACAAATACTAATTTATCACGATTAATATCATTCAATTATTCTATAGTATAGCTAATTTTTTTTTTTTTTTTGGTAATGTTATTCTTTGTCATCTGATTATATCATAACATGGGATTGACAAAGTTTAATATACTCAAAATATATTTAGAAGCAAATATAGTCCAAATTATTAAAACAATATTGTAAGTCATTTAATCTAGTTAATTACAAAGATTAAAATATAATAAATCATTAACACAATTTAATACTTTAAATTTATCAATTATTATAATTAAAATTTATAATATCAATAACCTTACATCACACAAACAATACATTAGTTTCATTTATTCAACTAAACATTATCGAATAGATATTTAATTTAAAAATCACACTTACTATATATATATATATATGAGAAAATGGCCCCAACTCGATTGGACCCTCAACTTTATCTTCAACTCATCAGAAACTAAGCTATAATATATATATATATATATATATATATATATATATATATATATATATATATATGGAAAATGGTCCCAATTACCACATTTTCACCAATTAGGGCCATTTTCTCTATATATAGAGGGAAAATGGCCCCAATTACCACATTTTCACCATATATATATATATATATATATATATATTATAGCTTAGTTCTTGATGAGTTGAAGATAAAGTTTAGAGTCCAATCGAGGAGTTGCATGAGCAATCAATGGCTTGGCCAGTGCCAAGTCATGATCTGATTCATCCAAGCTAATGGTGGTTTTGACCATCCAGCTGAAACCTTGAATAAGCCGAGCTAAAAGGATTGTGGACATTGTAGAACCAAGCACAACACCTGGACAACCTCGTCTTCCAGTGCTAAACGACAACATGCGCAGTTCATGATCTACGAGCACAACTTCCGTGCCTTCTTCGTCTATAATGTGGCGCTCGGGTTTGTACTTGAGAGCGTCTTCCCAAACTCTAGGATTCCGTCCTAGTCCAAGACGACTCAACATCACATGGCTGCCTTTCGGGATGAAGTAGCCACCCACAGTGGTGTCTTTAACTGATGCATGTGAGACATTGAAAGGTGATAGAGGATGCAATCTGAATGACTCTTTTATACAAGCCTTTATATAATTGAGTTTAGGCAAATCCGATTCTTCAACTAGCCTCTCTTTACCCACCACTCGGTCCAATTCTTCGTACGCCTTGGCAAGAATGGTTGGTTGATTCATCATCTCCGCGATAGCCCACTCAGCTGCGGTTGATGGATTATCAATTGCTGCTATCATTATATCCTGTAGATATATAACATTAATCCATGCATGTATACATATATATTATCATATATTTTAGACACCTATTTTCTATGTATATATCATAGACTTTTCTGCCCATTCATGTGAAGAAGGGTAAAGAAATAAGGACAATTTTCCCCTTTCTTTCAAATACTTACCATAACCAGTGCTTTGATCTCTTGAATTGACAACAAGGGCTTGCCTTCGGAGTTCTTGAGGTTAATCAAAACATCAAGAACATCCTCTTTTACATCTCTAACACCTCGTTGCCACATCTCCACCCTCTTTGTAATTTCCGAATCTTGGTATCTTCTTACATTGTTGATGGCATTGGTCATACTCTTTTTATTTCCATCCAAATCAAATACCTCCAACCATGGAGCATAATCAGCAATGGCAAAGCCATAGATATATGATATAACTCTGAATAATCCAGCCACATGCTCTCTTTCTTCAGTTCCCGGGCCTCCATCCTCCATTCCCGGCCCGAAAAACCTCTTACCAAACACCATTTTCCTCGTCACATTACCACAATAGTGTTGCGTTGCCTCTCTTACATTCACCATCCCATTCACGAGTGGGTTTCGGCATTGATTATAGACATATCGCACGAGGTGATCAGCTTCTTCACATCTTTTTTCATGAAGCCATTGGTGCATGGCTGGTGAAAGCACTTCTTTGACAAGGATTCTCCTCATTTTCTTCCATTGATCACCCATAGGTGAAAGGATTAATGCCAAGTAGCCATCACTAGGAAGTCTGGTCGACATGATATCAGGCCTCGACGCGAAATTTACGTCTTGCTTCTTCAAGAACTCTCGAGCAAGTTCGGGGGAACTGACGGGGATAACATAAGTATTACCAAGGGGAATACATGCTATTTCTGTGTTGAATTCTTGCATGAGTTTGTGTATCCATCGAAATTTCGGCCTGTTCTTCATCATTTCGAGCAAGCAACCGATGATAGGGTAACCTTTTGGCCCCGGTGGAAGAGGTGGTGTCGTTTTCTTCACAAGGCTTCGTCGTTTGTATAACATTATAGCCATGAAGCACAATGCTAGAGAAGATAGAAATTCAATGGAAAAACTCGTTTTATTTTCCATGGATTGATGGTTAATTGGTTTGTGTTTTGAAAAGGTTCGGTTTCTTTGAGTAGAATAGTGAGAACCTTAAAAGAAAGCTGGATTTCTTGCTGACTTTTGTGGTTTGTGAACATATTGCATAGAGCTGCAAGGCCTTTTATAGAGGGAGAAATGGAGTAAATCTATCTAACATATTTAATTATAAAAATAAGTTCTATCATATTTTCATCTATTAAAATTTATAATTTTAAAATATATATTTTTATATTATGTACTGTTATTTTGCATATATGAGATTTAAAATTGTTATGTTTAGTAAATAAATGAATACAGAATTCATAGAAAAATTTAAACTTTACTAAGCAAAATAATCATATATATCATGTATTGACAATATTGTTATTCTCGTTTTATGTGGGTTACATAAAATATCACGATCAGAATATTTTCTCTAAACTTATGAAGAAGATATACAGAAAAAGGTGATAAGGAACTTAATTTTAGTTTTGCAAAACTTTTTTTGGTTCAGTATTACGACAAATTTATATATGTATAACTATCATTTAGCATACGTATATGAATTGGTCTTCTGTAGAAAGAGTACTTATCATCAAACTGCTCGTAAAGACAATATAAATTGTCATTTTTTTCATAGCATATTCATGATTTAAAATCAGATCCTCCCTCCTTTTGACTTTCGTGATATTAAAAATTATTTTGTTACAATATTTTTAAACATTTAAGATTAATTATTTAAAATAAGATAGAACATACTAATCAACAATTTGCAGAAAAATAGAGAATAATATTTAATAATATCGGAGAAGGAGAGGATGAATCGCGAATTTTAATTTTTAGGTTTTATACTAATACTCCATAGTATAGTGATAATTTTTAGTTATACATCAAGTAATACATTTAGGGTAAACAAACAATACATTTCGGTATTACAACAAAGATCCATTTTTACAAGTCAATTGATTTGATTATTATGGATTGTGAATTGATTTGTTTCCTTGAATTAAATTCGTGAAACGATCTTACAAGATTTTTTTTTTAATTTACATTTAAGATATGATTTACCGATCCTAATTAAGTTCATTTCTAGTCTGTGATATTTTTAGGAATGTAAATGAATCACATACTCACAAGCAATACGAATCTCGAATTAAAAAAAGTTCGTACAAGAGTTAATTAGGTTTAATGGCCGAGGGGGAGCTCAAAATCTTTATTGAGACAAACTTGTCTAGAAAGTATTTGGTTCATTGGCTCGTGAACCTACTCATATATATATATATATATATATATATATATATATATATATATATATATATATATAAAAGTATATATATTATTGCATATTTTCCACTTGTTTGTTCATGAGTGCAAACTTGTTTATATGCTTAATGAGCTCGAGTTTAAGTTTGACTAAACTTGCTTAACGTGTCAAACAAATTATTTGTTAATGGATCGAAATAAAATTAAATCAAATCGGAAATAAAATCAAATGAATCGAATTTAATGGTCTAGATATTTAGCTTTATATGTATATATATTATCTATATAAAAGTGTGGATATTTTTTATAAAATATGAATTGTCGAATATATCCACCTATATAAAAGTGTGGATGTTTCTTATAAAATATGGATTGTCAAATATATCCCCATTATTGATTATTATTTAAGGTTATAACAATAATTTAAAATTTTTATACTTAAATAATTTTATGTTAGAATTCTAATTAATTCAAAATCTTATAAAATCCTATTATAATTAGAACTTTAATATAAAAGTGTTATATATACAATATTTATATTATTTATTTCCTTATTTTGAATTGATCTTCACGTGCAACACATGTGATTAACACTCATATATATATATATATATATATAATTTAACAATTATATATAAAGCCATTAAAACTAGTTCTCGTCTCAAAAGTATGTATTTGAAAAATTAAAACGTGGAATTCGAATATTCAAATATTTGATACATTCAAAGTTAGGCACTAATACTTACATTATGTCTGGATAGATTTGGATGCAGAGTTTATACAATGAATCATGTTTTTTTGTGATTTTTGAGAGGGTGTGGTGACAGGGGCAGAGTAAATCTAGTGGCCTCAATTTCAAAACGTTTAAATAATTCCATGTGCATATGTATTTTGTTAGTACAATTATTTCTATACACAAAGTGCACGGATCTTAGATCCGTGTAACTAGGTTGATTCGATTTGAGAGTGTATTTCACGCATTCCACTCGCGCCCCACGGACCTACACGCACCCCCACGCGCCCAAATCCAAACCCAAACCCAAACCCTAGTTCTGCTGTTATATTAACATAACCTTTTAGTTTAGCGAACTTAACCTTTTAGTTTTATCTTTATAACCTTTTAGTTATATGCACATAACCTTTTGCAGTGCTGAGTAGTGAAAAAAGTATAAGTTATTCACTGAAATGGCTATGAAATTTGTACATAAATGTTATACTATTACAACATAAAGATTATATCATTACAATATAAAGGTTTTGGCTATATTGAGTTTTTATAGTGAAAAAATTATAAGTTAGTTATTGAAAAGATTATGAAATCTATACATAAAGGTTATACTATTACAATATAAAAGTTATATTATTACAACATAAAGGTTTTGACTATATTACATGAATTTTTATAGTGAAAAAAAGTATAAGTTATGCATTGAAAAAGTTATGAAATCTGTACACAAATGTTATACTATTACAACGTAAAGTTTATGACATAAAAAAAAAAGGGCGCGGATCCATGTAAAACCGAACCCGACCCAACCCGCGTGCCCAATTGAATGGATCATGACCCATGCACTTAGTGCACAAAAACACTACTTTTTTGTTAGAGGTTGATACGTCTACTTTATCAATTTAGTGGCCTCAATTTCAAAACATTTAAGTACCTCAATTTCAAAACATTTACATAATATTAAACATACCTTTATATTATGTTCAACATACCTTTAGGGTTTTTATGGTATATCTTTATGTAATAATATTAAGCATACCTTTATCTTATATTGAGCATATCTTTAAGATTTTTATATTGTGTTAAATATACCTTTATATTATGTTAGTTATATCTTTTAATTATGTTAGTTGTACCTTTATGTATTGTATAAAAGTATAACTAATATTACTTAAAGGTATGCATAATATCACATAAAGATATATATGTACAAATTAGGATTTTTTATGTTGAAATTAGGATTTTTTCGCCGAAATTAAGATTTTTTCGGCCAAAATTAGGGTTTATTTTTTAAATTAAACTACTACACAAAGGTATCTTTAACATAAAATAAATGTATGCTTAACATAATATAAATGTATGACTAAAACAATATAAAAGTCAGGGAAAAAAATAGAGAAAATGTGCTGATTCAGGTCGAATTCAGCCTGATCCGACCCACATTGTATGGATCTATGATCTATACAACAATTCATACAAGTGTAACTTTTTAATCTTTAATCTCAAAAAGGGATAACTTACACAATTTCATGCAACTTCATCTTAATCAAAACAAAAAATGAACCTAATTATATTTAAAAAAAATCTACATATTAACTTGATTAGAAAATAAGTATTTAGCATTTGTGTCTTTAATTCAACAGCTGTTTTAACATTAACTCAGTAAATTAAATATTAACTTGAGTACAAAATAAGTATCTACCCTTGTGTCTTTAATTCAACAAATATTTTAATGATTAACTCAATATTCTCTAACTTAAAAGTGAGGAAATATATATAAATTATATATGTATTTAGATATATTAAACACATGTTGAACTTTAAATTTTTAATATGCTTCTAACAAGTTTGTTTTAACAGTTCGATTGCTAAAATGATAAAACTTAAATGTTTGATATTTAAATATAAAGATAAGTCACAAATATAATTTACCTAATTTAATTGTATAAAAAACTCACATCAATATTTTTTTATTATTATTATTATTATTATTATTATTATTATGATTATTATTATTATTTTGATATCTAAAGTGATTTTTCTTTTTAATCAAATGTTGAATATAATAATTTATTACAAATTTAAAGTTAAGTGAATCATGTATAATTAATAGAAATAATATATATTGACTCAACAAAAAATAAAATTGGTTATTATAAATTAATTATATCTTAACATTAAAAATTTCTTGTATTTTTTCCATAATAGTTTCAAAATTAGTATAATATATGAATAATTTTCAAAATTTGAGGGGGCAGTGGGTCTAGTGTGGCTTCGTCTCTGATTAGGAACATTAATTTTTAGGAGTTGTACTTGTGTGCAACTATTGTATTTAAGATCCATACAACGTAGGTCTGATCGGGCCGAATCCGACCTGAATTCACCCTTTTTTTTTACCCTAACATTTATATTGTGTTAGTCATATCTTTATATTATGTTAATCATACCTTTATATTATATTAAGCATATCTTTACGTAATACTTTAATTTTAAAAAAAAACCTAATTTTGGCAAAAAAAAAACTTTAATTTTTGTTGACGTCAAAATCTGTATTTGATCGATTCCTAGTCGAACACCCAAATTGATATAAAACGGAACGGAATTAGAGGGTAAAAGGAATATGAAATGTGTGTATACAGCTAACACTGTGCTCGGAGCCTACTCGGGCAATTTTATGTCGGCTGATTCTGGACGGCAGAATGACCGAGCAGGACCTTATCTCATTAACTTAGAGAAATAAGCTCTCTAGTGCTGTTTACAGAATGAGGATTCAGATCCTATTACAAGTACAAATTAGAGCTATTTATAGACAGAAAAAGATAGGTAGTGGGGATCGTGGAGGAGTGTGGAAGTTACATCCACTTCTTCCCTATTTTTCGCCTATTTGTCCGGTATTATGCGGCGGTTTTATCATCCACGACCTCCTAACGGTTGGCTCGATGCTTGCTCGGTTACGTCAGCTCGGGATGACCTTCCTAGCTCGGAGTGAATGCTCTAGGCTCGATTGTCTTCGGAGTGAATGCTCTAGGCGTCGCCCAAGGGGAGCACCTGGCCGAGGTGCCTGGCCGGTTTCAGAGGTCCAAAGAACGACTGTTATCGTCTATATATGTGATTTGTGCAGCTCGGGTGTGTTGTCGTCACATAGCTCGGGCACCATGGTCCAACAATAGCCCCTTAGACCACGACGAAAATTATTTCCGCCGGGGTCTAACTGATCTCATTATACCGAGCTAAGTAAGATTCGGACTAGCTATGTGATCTGATTCCCGGCGCGTATTTACACAACCGAATTGTCCACGTGTCACCACCTTAATGGTTGGAAGTCGAAGAGTCTCAATATACTCTTATATATATAAGTGTCTCATGACTTCATTTTTTCACTTTTCTCTCTTCAAATTCTTGGATAATTTCAATTCTGCGAGCCAATATGAGCATACTGCTTTGCGCTGCGTTGTCCGAGGTGGTCTCTTTGCAAGGTAAACTAACTTTTCCGATCATGTCTAGTAGAGCGTCTGATCAGAATGTAAGGTCCAACCTCTCGGGAGCGGATGCCAGGGGTGTAGCCGAGGAGACAGGTACTTCGCATACAGGTCCAGCCCCAAGCTCTGCGGGGTTCCAGGCCGAGGAGGGTTATAATCCCCAAGTCGAGGAATTAGGACCAATAGATATAGTGTCTCACTTGTCTCAGTCAGATGTAGACCGGTGGCATAGACTTTTTAGCATCCCTGAGTGCGTTCAATTTATCGCTCCTCAGTCAGGGGAGCGAATGTTGCGTCCCCCCAAGGGTTGCGTCGCTATTAACATCGAGGCACTTTGCAGAGGCCTTCGATTTCCTATGGCACGTTGCTTGACTGATTATTTGTGGCATTGGAGGATAGCGCCCGGGCAACTTAACCCAAATAGTTGGTCGATCATATTAGGCCTATTGATCCTTTTTCATAGATATAACCTCGGGATACCTAGCCCGGATGAGCTGTCCTGGCTGTTTAGCATTAGGCTTATACCTGGGGCCCAAGAATACTTTCATTTTCTCTCACCTCGCCCGTTCCGCCCTCAGCTAGTGAGCGACCTCCCCTTACCGAGAGGGACCTGGATGAGTGATTGGTTCTGGGTAGGAGGGGATTGGAGGAGCCCCGGAGATTCTAACGGCGGGTCTGCTGTGAGGATGTCGTGCCCGATTGGTTTCGGGACAGCTAGAGGTATATATGTATGTTCTTTCTGTTCGGCTCGTCTAATATTTTAATATTTCCTCCTTGCTGCAGATATTCCGTCTGACACTCTCCACATCAGCGGGGATTTTTCTCGTAAAATCCGTTATTTGTGGGATAACATCCTCCCCTTCCAGCGGTCATATAGGGAGTTAATCACGGAGGATCGACTTATTCAAGTTGGGTTGATTTTTCCTTTTTTCCGAGCTCCCGTCGATTTTACTGGTAAGCTCTTAGTTATTGCTTTGAGTATATATTAGGCTTCTTACTTGGCTAATGAAAAATTCTTTTGCAGCCGATCTCCCTCAAGAGGGTCTTCGTCCTCGGATGGACCCAGCTGAAAGGATCAGGGTTCGTGCCGAGCAGGCCAAGAAACGGAGGCAGCCGATGTAAAAGAGGCCAATGCAAAAGAGGCGGGGGCCTGAGCGCTCTCGTGTCAGCGAGCCTGCTCAGAACCCGGAGACCGGCGGCCCACCGACGAAGAAGTCTCGACCGCCACCGCCTGAAGCGTCGACTGAGCCTGCACAGACGGCAGTTAGTTCTCCTGCCAGTTCTTCGGTTCGCCTGGGGGTATGGTCATCTGACTCCCTGCTGGCCGGTTCGGTTAGCATTTGCGGCTGGGACCTTGAGAGGGTCGAATCTTCCAAGGAGTTCCTTGGGCGGAAGCCACCTTTCCAAGTTAGCTTTGCCCGGGCTCAAATGCCGAGCCCCAGTCTGATGAAGAATCTTCCTCCGGGGGTTGAGCCGGCCATCGAAGCCCCTGTCAAGGCTTGGAGTGAAGAGTTGGAAAGATATGCTGGCAAGATGTCAGCAATAGATATGGATGTCTGCTCTTCTGTTCTTCAAGCTTAGGCGTCTGTTTTCGCCTGGCGAGCCCACTTCAAGCATTTGGAGCGAGAGAAAGAATTTGAGGTGCAAGAGGTGGAGCTCCGCAAGAGGCGAGCCGAGGCCGTTTCAGCTGTTGAGGAGAAAGAGACCCTTCAAGCTCAGCTGGCCTCCTCCCAAGATCTGCTGGCTAAGGCCATTAAGTCAGCTGAGTTTGAACGCCAGCGTTCATTCGACCTGGGTCAAGAGAACGCCACTCTGGGGAGGAATTGTGAGGCCTCGAAGGTCGAGCTGGAGAAGGTGCGAGCTGAACTGCTGGTTGCTCAGGCCGGCCCGCGGGATGAGGCGGCCGTCGTACAAAAATACAAGGGGTCCAAAGAATGCATCCTGGCCTATCTCTTTGCTTTTATGGATAACATGGAAGTGCTGAGGAAGGTCGGGATCGATGACCGTCCTCTTCAGGCGTCGCTGGCTGGTTATTTGCAGAAAAATCCTCTTCCCAAGTATTACTTGGATCTGATGGACGATCTGCCTGGCTACCTGCCTTCCGGGTCTGAGCATCTCCTACAGCCAACCCCGCCTATTCAGCTAATGTCCAATCCTGATCTTATAATGGAGGATTTTTCTGACGTTGGACAGGCTGAGAGTTCTCGAGCGACTAGGGCGGAGGACGAGACGGTCGAGATCAGTGCTGATGAGTAGGCATACTTTAATACGATCTTGGTCGGAAAGGGGCTTGGACAGATCTCTTAAGTTTAAGTACTTGGCAACATGTTCAGCAACCATAATAGGTTCAATATTGAGAGAGAGGTCCGTCCAGGATGGTGATAATTGTAAACATCCTTTCCAATATTCTAGACCATTACCGAGCTATTCGTCCGAGCTGATCTTTTTTTGTTCATTTTGTTTAGGGTTTAGGTTTGTTAAGAGGTTCTGGCCTCCAAACCAGTTGAGTTCGGTTGAAGCTTATATAACTTGGTTAATCTTCTGTTTTCTTCTCTTGAACTAACCTCGGCCATTTTAATCCTTAAACAAATAATGCAACTTTGGGAGATTTCAAGCTGAACTGGCCATGGCCGAGCTAAACGGGATGCTCGGTCATGGAACATTAATCCAACCTCAAATGTCATTTAGTTTATCCGTGGCCGATCTCTGAATCTGATGGATTGGTATCCGAAGGGTCTCCAAATCGTCACCGTTCAATTCTCCACGCGTCACCTCGAGTGGGGGGAATACCAACAGTCACTTCCTTTTCTATAAATAGGGTAGGTCCCCCTTTCATTTTCTTCACATACTTGTGAGATTTTTTGAGAGCCCCGAGCAGACATTACTGATCTAGACGAGCCGAGCAGCGCTATCTGGATGGAATTTTTTAGGTAATTTCTTGAATTATATCTTCTGGTAATTCTTCATCCAATGATTCGGTCCAGGGGTATAGCCAGGGTGGATCCGCTGAGCTAGAGTATAGCTCGGGGAGGCTTTCTTTGGGGTCGACCTCCTCATCGGATGTAGAGGTCCGAAGTTCAGTTTCTGCGGCGAGTGGTGAGGAGGCTGGTCCTTCTACCTCAGCTCCGGGTATTCCTACCGGGGTGCCTGTTCGGAGGAGGTTTAGGAGGACGGAGCAGCCGTCTGAGGATTCAGAGGCCATGGAGTGGCCGTCCACTGCGACCCGACCTGAGCTGGACCGATGGCATGCGTTATTCAATGTCCCCCGAGGGGTTACCTTTGACGTTCCATTCCCCGATGAGAGGATGGACAAACCCCCCCAAGGATGTGTGGCCGTCAATTTCTGAGATTTGGAGGGCGGATTGCGTTTTCCTTTGGCGTTGCCCCTCACACAAGTCCTTCTTTTTTGGGGGGTTGTTTCCGGCCAGCTTCATCCCAACAGCATTTCGTCGCTCCTCGGGCTGTTCGTTGTTTTTTACCTTTATCAGATCGGTGTCCCGAGTCCTCATGAGCTGACTTGGTTATACACTCTAAAACTGCTGCCGGGAGCCAAGAACCATCTCTACTATATCTCTCCTCGGGCGGGTCGTCCCCAGCTTATAAAGGGTCTTCCGTCCTCCATCAAGGATTGGAAGGCGAAGTGGTTTTGGGTTGGCGGAGATTGGATGAGCCCTGGATCGGTTGGCGGGGACCCATCTCAAAGGATACCTTGTCCTGTGTATTTCAGGCCGGCCAACGGTATACATCCTTGTTGTTGTTAATCTGGTCGGCCTTCTGATATTACCATTATTTTTTGTTTTGCAGTTATCTCGCCTGACTCTCTCGAGGTGAGTGTGGATTTCTCGAGGAAGCTCCGCTACTTGAAAGAGAGTGTTGATCCCAAGCGGTTGGTATTCAAGGTTCTGCTGACCGAGAGGAAGCTAGCCCGGGCCGGACTTACTCTTCCTTTTGTCCCAGCTCCCAACGATTTCTGAGATGATTAATTATTCTTTTTTATGTCGTTAGTCGGATTTCGGACTTGTGTTAACCAACTAATATTCTTTTGGCAGCCGACCTTCCTGCCGAGGGTTTGCCTCAACAGATGGATCCCACAGAGCGTATCCGCCTTCGAGCTCAGCAGGCGAGAGGAGCCGGACAATCATCTCGGGCTTCTGGCCGAGGTAGGGGGCGTGGTTCAGAGCGCCTTGCTCCTGCCACTGCCACGTCTGGGCGTGGAGTGCCTTCCCAACGCTCACCGAGGAGGTCCCCTCCCCAGAAGCGCCCCAGGGCGGTCCCGATCACCCAACCTCTGGGTGCCCAGGATGTCACGGTCGCTACTCCTTCCGGGATGGTGGCTTCTGATCACCCCTTGGCCGGATCAGTTAGTATTTGCGGTTGGGATCCGGCACGGGTCGAGAGGTCTAGGGAGTTCCTTAGAAGATTGCCGCCCTTCCAGATCAGCTACACGCGTGCTCAAGCACCGAGCACAGAGCTGATGACCGCTCTTCCTTCTGGGGTCGAGCCTACGATGGAAGCTCCGGCTAAGGCCTGGACTGAGGAGCTGGAGAAGTATGCCGGGCAGATGTCGGTTGCCGACATGAGTGTGTGTGCCTCTATCCTTCAGGCCCAGGCTTCCGTCTTCTCCTAGCGAGCTCACTTCTCTCATCTCGACCAGCTTGAGAGATATAATGCACGGAGGGCCGAGCTGAGGGAGAAGTCTGTCCAGCTCACCGCCGCTATGGAGGATAAGGAGCTGCTGAAGGCTCAGGTTACCTCGGCCAAGGAAGCTTTGGCTCAGAGTGCTAAAGCTGCCGAGCTCGACCGCCAGCGCTTCACTGACCTGACCGTAACCCATGCTCGGGTGGTGGCAGAATTGGAGGCTGCTCGGGCCGCTCCCGTGGACAAGACTTCTGTTGTCCGGGAGTATAAAACCTCGGCTGAGTGCAAGTATGAGGGTGTGATGGCCTATCTGTTCGCCTTCATCGATGCGATCGAGGTCGTGCGGAAAGAGAAGCTGGATGACCGCCCTCTTATAGAGGCCCTACGTGGATATTTGGAGAAGCTGCCCTCCTGAGCTATTATCTGGGTATGATGGAGGACTTGCCGAGGTATCTCCCTCCCGACTCGAGCCATGTACTCCGTCCAGCTCCTTCGATCCAATTGATGTCCGATCCGGATCTGGATATGGACGCGTTGGTCGAGGAGGCAGGTGGCAAGCATGTGGAAGCGGTCGTGGCAGCTGAGGAGGCCGGGGTAGCCGGAGGAGCTGGGATGATGGAGGAGGCCGGGGCATCCGAGGCAGTGGATGTTGTGGAGGTCTAGCTGGCCTTGTTTTTGTATTTTTCTTTTCCACCTTTTTTGAGGCCATTTGGTCTTTTGTACGAGGTGCTGGCCTCCAAACCAGCTTTCTTTTTTAATATTAATTTGCATGTTGATTCATTGCTCGCCATGTTCTTGTGTGTTTCCACTGATGCGAAACCTGTTAGGCTTAATTATGTAACCAGCTCGGCATTCTGACAAAAAACACCTTGTTAAATTTTTCATAGAAATTTAATATTTGTATTGCTGGCCTGCTCGGTTGATCGT
Source organism: Scutellaria barbata (assembly GCA_028654395.1). Taxonomy (NCBI): domain Eukaryota; kingdom Viridiplantae; phylum Streptophyta; class Magnoliopsida; order Lamiales; family Lamiaceae; genus Scutellaria; species Scutellaria barbata. The sequence continues at coordinate 19,279,591 of CM053652.1, read as the reverse complement.
ACTATCTCATCCAGCTTAGGAGACTTTGATAAAGCTAGAGTCTTGAGCTAACTGGAATTTTATTGCTCCATTGGGTTCGGAAAGCTTGGGTGAAGCCATAGCTTTAGGTGGGCCAAAGCCTTGGTGGGCCGGAGCCTTACTGTTTCATCCAACCTGGGCGGCTCGGATGAGGCCGTAGCCTTAAGTGGGCCGAAGCCTTGGTGGGCCGAAGCCTTATTGTTTCATCCGGCCTCGATGGCTCGGATGAGGCCGTAGCCTTAAGTGGGCCGAAGCCTTGGTGAGCTGAAGCCTTACTGTTTTATCCGGCCTGGGCGGCTCGGATGTGACCGTAGCCTTAGTCAATATTATAAACTGGGAAATACTCTCATTAATTGTGAAACAATATGTAAAAGAATTACAATTGAGATCCTGGCCGGCTAATGATAATACTTCTTTAAGTGCTCTATATTCCATGGTTTGGATATAATTTTTCCATCCAGGTCTACTATCTCGTATGCACCTCCGGCCAGAATCCTGCTTACCTTGTACGGTCATTCCCAGTTGTGTCCCAAGGATCCATTCGGTAGTAAGACCTTTTTGAGGACGAGATCTTCGAGCTGAAATTTTCTGGTCCGGACCCTTGAGTTATAATATCTTGCACTTCTTTGCTTGTAAATGGCGTTCTTTATGTCTGCATCCATTCTTCTTTCTTCTAGCAAGTCAAGATTGGCGGCCAGAGCTTCTGTGTTCTGCTGGTCTTGATATTTGTCCACTCTCCAAGTGCGAACGCCGAGCTCGATTGGGATAACTGTCTCGGAACCGAATGCTAAGGAGAAAGGTGTTTCTCCTGTCGCTGTTCTGGCCGTCGTTCTGTATGCCCAAAGTACCTTGGGTAGTTCATCGGCCTAAGCTCCCTTTGATTCGTCAAGCCTGGCTTTCAGGGTGTGCTTGATGATTTTGTTCATGGCCTCGACCTGACCGTTTCCTTGAGGGTGGTAAGGGGTAGAGAGCAGCTTTTTGATGCCCAGGTTTTCACAAAATGTCCTTAGGTCGTCGCTGTCGAACTGTCGTCCATTATTTGTGATGATGAAATGGGGGACCCCGAAGCGGTAAATGATGAATTTCCATATGAAGTTTGTAACTTTCAGCTCGGTTATCCGTGCTAGGGGTTCTGCTTCCACCCATTTGGTGAAATAGTCGACGGCGACGATAGCGAATCTTACTCCTTCTCGGCCGGTGGGCATCGGGCCAATTAGATCTATTCCCCATTTTGCGAATGTCCATGGGGCCATTATTGAGTTCAAATCTTCCGAAGGTGCTCGGATGAGTGGTGCGCATCTCTGACATTTGTCGCACTTTTTGGCGAAGTTGATAGCATCTTTTTTCAGGCTAGGCCAGAAGTATCCTTGCCTAATAACTTTGAAGGCTAGCGACTGGCCTCCCGAGTGATTGCCGCATACGCCCTCGTGAATCTCGGCTAACACATATTTGGCTTCTTCGTTGTCCAGGCATTTCAGGAGAGGATGGGAGAAACCTCTTTTGTACAGAAGACCGTCCTGGATGGTGTATCGAGCAGCTCGGATTCTTAATTTTCTGACGTCGCCCTGATCGGCAGGGACCTTCCCCCCTTCCAAGTATTGGATGATCGGGGTCATCCAAGTCACTTTTGGCTCAATATCATAGATTTCCTTTTGATCGAGGGCCGAGCTGTCCACCGTTCCAATGTTTACTGATCCAATATCTTCAGCTCCTTCACTTGTCGCTAGCCGGGCAAGGGCGTCAGCTTGTGTATTCTTACTACGAGGGATTTGCTCGGCGTGAATCCGTCTAAATTCTGCAGAGGCCAGCTCGACGGATCTTAAGTACTTCGCCATTTGTTCATCCCTGGCTACATACTCGCCTGAAATTTGATTGACGACCAGGAGGGAGTCACTAAAGATTTTGAGGTCGTCCACTCCGAATTGTTTCGCCATGTCCAGTCCGGCCAGCAGCGCTTCATACTCGACCTCGTTGTTTGTTGCGGGAAATTTGAACCGTAGCGCCGAGCAAAAGTATTTCTGAGTGGGGCTGACCAGGACGATGCCAGCCCCGGCGTAATGAGTGGTGGACGATCCGTCCACGTACATCTTCCAAGGTTTCTCTATTCTTTCTTCTCGGATGATGAGAGTTGGAGTGAACTCGGCGATGAAGTCAGCAAGGGCCTGACCTTTTATTGCCGTTCTGGGCGCATAGTGGACGTCATACTGGCCCAGCTCGACCGCCCACTTTAACAGTCTTCCTGAGGCGTCTGGGTGGCCCAATACCTGCTTTAAAGGAAAGTTAGTCAATACCTCAATTTGGTGTGCCAGGAAATATGGGCGCAACTTTCTGGCTGAGATGACTAATGCATAAGCTAACTTATCCATTGCTGGGTAGCGGAGCTCGGCGTCGTGCAGTGATTGGCTCACATAATAAACGGGTTGTTGAGCCTTCTGCTCTGCACGGACCAATACCGAGCTTAACGCATATTCGGACACTGCCAGGTAAAGCTGCAATTTTTCTCTTGGCTGAGGTTTTGCTAGGACCGAGGCCTTCATGGGTGCTTTTTTGAGGTCGTCGAGGGTCGACTGGCATTCACTGTTCCACTCGAACTGAGTGTTTCTTCTGATCAAGTTGAAGAATAGTCGGCATTTATCGGTGGACCGAGATATGAAGCGATTGAGGGTGGCGATTTTGCCCGTCAGACTCTGGACGTCCTTGGTCCGTCTTGACGGGGTCAGGTTCATGACCGCTTGAATTTTTTCAGGATTGGCCTCGATTCCCCTCTGACTCACCATATATCCCAGGAACTTTCCTGATCCTACCCCGAAGGAGCATTTCTTGGGGTTCAGCTTCATCCTATATCTTCTCAGGATATCGAACATTTCTGTCAGGTAGCCTACGTGATCGGCTTTCTGTTTTGACTTTACAAGCATATCATCCACGTAGACCTCCATTGTTTTCCCAATCTGTGCGGGAAACATCTTGTTTACAAGCCGCTGATAAGTAGCCCCTGCATTTTTCAGACCGAACGACATCATGGTGTAACAGTATTGTGCGCGGTCGGTGATGAAAGTTGTATGGACCTGGTCGTCCTCGGCCATTGGTATTTGATGGTAGCCGGAATACGTGTCCATGAAGCTCATGAGTTTATGGCCGGCAGTTGTGTCGACCAGCTGGTCAATGTTGGGGAGTGGGAAACAGTCTTTCGGGCAGGATTTTTTCAGGTCGGTGAAGTCCACGCATGGCCTCCATGATCCATTTGGCTTCCTGACTAGGACGGGGTTGGAGACCCACGTTGCATATTTGGTCTCTCTAATGAAGCGGTAACCCAGTAGCCTTTGTACTTCTAGCTCTAGCCTCTCGTACCTGTCGGGGTTTAATCGCCGTCTTTTTTGGGCCACCGATTGCATGGCAGGGTTGATGTTAAGGTGATGGCAGGCGTCTTCTGATCGGATCCCTTCCATGTCTTTGTGAGCCCAAGCGAAGACATCAATATTGCCCTGCAAGAAGGTAATCAGCTCGGTACGGAAGGGCTCTTGCAACTCATGGCTGACCCGGAGCTCCATATCTGGCCTGTTTGGATCCATACTGACAAGATCTAGTTCTTCAACAGGTGCGGCTCGTCTCTGGGATCCGTTCTCTCGGGGATCGACGGATCCCCACTCCTCTTCGGGTTCTCGTATGTCCATCGCCACTTCCCTTCTGCTATTCTGGGCGGCAGTACCAGAGGAGGACCCGACTTCAAAAGTAGAGCTGACCGGCTGTTCAGGGATGGTTACCGGGAGTGGAGGTTCATTATCTACCTCCATGGCAGTCTGATTGTGCTCGGCGATCTTGAGAATAGAATCTTCAAAGGCGTCCGCCATCTGTTCGTCTGCCGAGGTGGTCTGGGCGAGCTCAAGCTGGTTGAGCTCCTTTGGGCGTAGCCCCATGTCTGTCTCTCTGGCGGCCAACTGGTTCCCTTTCACAACATATACTTCGTCGCCCACAGGGAACTTGAGGGCGAGGTGGTAGATGGAGACTACCGCCTTCAATTTGGCTAGAAGTGGCCTGCCCCAGATGGCGTTATATTGGGAGTTCAAGTCCACCACCTTGAACTCCGTCGTTGTGAATACTTCCCTGTCGCCGGAACCGAACAGGACCTTGAGCTCACAGGTGCCGAGTACCCGGGTGCTCATCCCCCCAAAGCCTTGAATAGAGTCAGAGGATGGCATGAGCTGGGATTCATGAAATCCCATCCGCCTAAAGGTGCTCAGGTAGAGCACGTTAGCGTATGCGCCGGTGTCAACCATGACCCTGTGAACCATGGTCCTGCAGATATTGAGCGATACCACCAGGGTGTCGCTGTGTGGGTATGCTATCCATTCACTGTCCAACTCAGTGAATAAGATAGGTGCATGGCGGGGTGTTGCCCGAGGTGGGACGCACCGCTGATAAGCGTTCTTGGCCTCCCGAACTTGCCCCTTCCGGGCTCGCTTGGACTCCCGCTGCTCGCCGAAGCTGTTGTTGATAAGTGTATGTATTTCGCGAGCAGCTCCGTTTGGCGGAGGAGGTGGTGGGGCAATGGCTTGCTATGCCCCCTGGCCCTGTTGTCCCTGGTCCTTGACGTACTTTTTTAACTGATCCTGGTCGATCAGCTTCATCAGCTCGGCCAGCAATGCCCAGCATTTGTCAGTGTCATGTCCCTTCGCCTTGTGGTATTTGCAGTACTTATTCTGGTTGAGGCGATTTGGGTCGGCCCTCATAGGTCGTGGCTCGGGCAGCAGGTTCTTGTCCTTAATCTCAGTAAGAACTTGTGACTGGGCGGGGCCTCCAGGTTGGAAGGCTCTGAAATTTGTGGCCGGTCTGAACGGCTTCATTGGTTTCCTTCTTTCTTCCCTCATTTCTTCGCGCCGCTCAGGCCTTTTTTCTCGTTCAGGGGCCCTGTCCTCCGGAATGGCTTCCTCGGCCCCTATATACCGTTCTGCGCGGTTGAGGAAGTCGTGATATGTTCTCGGCCCCTCTTCATGGACGGACCACCAAAATCTGGTTCGGGGCCGTAATCCGGCCATGACAGCTATGAGGATGGCGTCGTCCGACACCTGCTCCATGCCGAGGACCAGCTTGTTGAAGCGGTCCAGGTATGACTTCAGAGGCTCCGCTTTGTCTTGCCTCACATTGACTAACCTTTCCTTGGGGGTCGACCTCATCCTTGACCCCATAAACTGTGTCAGAAACAGATCGGACAGCTTGTCCCATCCCCCTATGGACGCGTCAGGGAGAGAACGAAACCATCTTTGTACTCGATCCCCAAGCGTGAGTGGGAATGCTTTGCACATGAACTCCTCTCTCAATCCTTGTAGTTCCATCCAGGACGTATACTTGTCCAGATGGGTACTAGAATCGGTCTCTCTATTATACTGACTGATGGGAGGCATTTTGAACTTCGTGGGGACCATGGTGGCAATGTGCTCGGCGAAGGGGGAAGCCCTCTTCCAGCCCCCTTTGTTGCGCTTGGCTTGAATGTCAGCCAGTCTGTGTCGGAGCTCCTGCTCCTCCATAAGTTCCGAGTACCGCAGATTGTGACCGGTACTCTCATCATGAGGTGGCGGGACCTCACCCCTCTCATTAAGAAGTCTGTCGAGCCTCCTGGCCTCCCCGACGAGGGCTGGTTCCTTATCACCTGAGGTGTGTCGCCTGTGTGCCTGTACCCCGGCATTAACTGGGCGGACCTGGTGGTGATCTGGTCGGGCGCGTGTGGGAGACTGACTTCGCCGAAGTTCGGCTTCGGCTATCTGCTTCCCTAGGTTTCGCTTCCGTCTGGGTTCGTGTGAGGATTCAGAATCCTCCAATAGGCCATTGGTCTCTTTGG